>LTAE01005376.1:0-28709 GCA_001647135.1 Pontederia paniculata
CTATTTCTATCTCCTCTTAGATATCCACCTTTATAATCTTTCAACTTTTGGATGTGTGATTAAAGTGCATATTGAAATTGTTTCGAGCTTTAGCAAATGACATATAAACACCAAACATAGATGTAAGGCTAAGTGTAGCTTTTATCAGCAAAAGTGTGCGGAGACACAATATCAACAACATAATTTCCTCAAAATAATATCAACAACATAAACAAAATCTTTTGGAGACTCACCAAGTCAATCAAAGGAAGTCGGTGATTCACCACAATGGCTTGATCAACTGGATAGGTAGGAACTTTCAACTACCAAAGGTGGGCTACACAATGAAGTTTCTACTATTTCTATCTCCTCTTGGGTGTCATTCAATCAAAGGAAGTCGTTGATCCACCAAAACGGCTTGGTCATCTAGATTAGCTAGGAAACACACTTTCAACAACCAGAGATGGGATACACAATGAAGTTTCTACTATTTCTATCTCCTCTTAGATATCCACCTTTATAATCTTTTAAATAGATAATAAATGAAAAATGGTTTCATTAAACTTTTCACAGGATTGGCACAAACTTTTGCTTCACATGTCTTTAGGCTATTTACTGTATAAATGAATTTAGAGCTTGAAATAGCATGCCAATGTGATACTAGACAATGACAAACCTATTTTGTCAAAGACTTTTCTTGCTTTTGTATTTTCTATTAGCATACAAAAGTATAGGGGACACATTTTCTAGTTTCCTGATCTTCTCTAAACTATGATTTCCATGAACTTATTTTTTCTTTATGTGCAATGTTTTCATCTTTGTTTTACCTGTACAATTTTCTCTATAAATTGTATTGTGTAGTTTATGTTTCACCTGCCTAGATAAGTAATATTTTGGTTGCCACTGGTAATCCATATTATAGACATCACTGCTATATTAAGCCTTTTGTCTGCAGATTGTGACAATAATATACAAGTAAAGGATGGTGAGAGCAAGGGGGCATTTTGCAAGAAGAGGGTTGTAATACTTATTGGTAATGTCATCCAACTATCATTGTCATCATTGGTTATGTAATCACGTAAAGCTATTTTTGCACTTCGAAGATTTTATCTAATACTATCTTGTAATAAATTTTCTTTGAGGGAAAATCAACTTTGATCTCTAATTTGTTTACTAGTTTCCCTAATTTGGACTCTTTTCCAAGTAGGTGTACTTGTTTCTGTATTTGTTGTTGCTGCTATAGTTGCGCTCTGTCTTTTGTTAAGAAAGCCTTTGAAAGAAGTTATGTGAAATCTAGACCCATCCTGTCTTCCAGGGATACTTGGAAAGGCATATAGCACTTGTCAGTTTACATATGAGGAGCTGAATGAAGCCACAAAAGAGTTTGAAGAGCAGAAACTGGCAGACATTATTGATGGAAAAATATATATATTAGAGTGCTTGGTGATGGAACCCTTGTTGCTGTTCAGAGAGTAAAATCACAGAGTCGTCAGAATCTTAGAGGGGTTTTGCAGAGAGTGGAACTTCTATTTCGTAGTTCTCGCAAAACTATTGCCCGCATAATTGGGTATTGCTTTGAGTCCAATGGCACTTGAAATTTCTACACCTAGCTACATTGAAGATCTTAAGACTAGTGACATACTTTTGGATGCTTATCATTCTGCTAAAATTGATGGTTTCAAGTTCCTGAAGTCTGGTTTGGTAAACGGCTCTTGTTCATATGTTATCACCTGTGATACAGATGTTGTATACAATTTTGGTATTATTCTATTGGAATTAATTATGGGTTCAAGACCTAGAGATCCTTCATAGTTGGTTTTCCCTAATGTCGATGATAAAAATTGCATGAAATTGTGGATCCACACCTTGGATACAATGAGCAGTTGCCATTTCAGCACAAACATATTGATAAGTTGTTAGCCCTTGCTATACAATGCTTATCAAGTAATGAGAGTGTTGGACCATGTTTGGTTGATGTTGTGAATGAGTTAATGTGTATCTCAAAGGAAAATATGAGTAGCAGTAGCAGGATGGAGCCATCCCTAGAGGTGACATTTTCAAAAGTCTTCTTCGAATGGGATACATGTCTCCTGATTCTTTGCAGGCTTTTGTTGGGAAGAATTCAAAAGGGCGTCACTAAGTTGAAGGCACAAATGGAACTCCATTCTGCTTGAATGCCTTCCCTTGGATCGCAAATGTATTTTTGTTGTCAACCTAATGTTGTATATTTATTTTCACACCATACAGGAACAACTATTACACGTGGGCATTTGGTTTGTTTTATCTGGTGTGCTTCAAGTTGAGTGTTCCACAAAACAGAAGTAGGAGTATCAAAGGTAATTTATAGTTTCTTCTTGTTCTTGCCATTAGTTCCTAACTTGTTCGAGTTTATTTACATATGACATTTCCTAGATAAAAGAACCTTTTTGTTATCTCACATTTTGCGCCATTAAAATTATACAGTTATCATTTCTAAGCTTTCACGCCAAAAACTTCCTTTCAGAGACAAAGACTTTATCCCATGCTAATGGTGATTAGAACATTGGTTGATTTGATGATCTTGATAACTCCAGCTACATGACACTCGGTCAGATAACGCTCTTAAATTCATACTTCGCCATGTGACGAAATACAAATTTGAAAATGTTACACACGATGGATATGTAATTCAAAAGCAATAATTTTAAAACAAACTTTTATAAAACAGCTTTTGAATAATAATCTGCTATATTGTTCAATTATGAAAAAATATAACTAATAAAAGTTCAATAGACTAAAATGACTTTAAACTAGACTTTAAGCACGTGCAAATATTTAGATTCACGAATATTTGCATCATCAGTGATATCATTTATCAGATGTGTTCATTGCTTGCTGGATCAAAAGCAAGAAAGTTAATTTTCTTATGAGCGATGAAGCCAAATATATAAATAATCATATATAAAGACGTAATAAGAAAATGCAATCAATATCAATAGTTCTATTTTCTTCTATTTTATCTTTTTAACATTTTTTCTGTATTTCTTTTTTCACAATATTTTTTATTATTCAATTGCTAGAACCTCGATTGCATTGTTATAATATAATGTCCAATTGTTTTCTGCTCATTAGGTTTAAGTTTAATTCCATCTTTTACTTATGATTTATTTACTTTTTGATTGCTTGTTGTCCTAAATTGTTCGATTAAAACAATTACTCATTAGTGAACTTTTAACGATCATAAAAAGGTAATTAATTTTTGTACTTGTGTCATTAAAGTTAACTATGCATGAAGAATTGATAAATAATTGTTTTCGAAAGAATCCAATTAAACAATTATTCCCGAAGGAATTCAATTGAATCTAAAGAAACCTTGTACATGTATTCCTAAAAAAACTTAATTATCCTACAATTGAGGTCAAATTTATCGGGAACCAAATTATACACTTCATTAATCAATTCAATCACATGCAATATTCTCTTTAAATCTTGTTATGAAAAATCTAGGTTATGCATCTCATAGATCAATCGTTCAATCAATAAAATCATCATTAGATATAAAGAAACGTACCAAAAAATAATTAATAAACTATTACATACGGTTAAAAAATAGCTAAAAATCATCCTTCACGGCTCGTTAAATCTATATTCACGTGCATGACTTAGCAGTTCACGATTGTGACAATAACTTTCACGACCATGACCGCATACATCATAACTTTTCACGGCGCATAACATGCTTTTTCACGGGCCAGATGTATCTCCATTTCATTTCACAACCCGTGACATGTGGGTAGAAAGTCGTGACCGAATATGCTATATCCTCCCAATTACTTTAGGGCCCGTGACATCTTTCATAAAGGTCATGACTGTACCTCCTCTTCATTCTTCACTTTCTCACGACCCGTGACAAATCTGTCACCGTCGTGACCATAGCAGTGATATTGGAGTGATGCCTTCACGGCTCGTGATATCGTTCATCAAGGTTGTGACTGCGACCGTTTTCCATTTTTTGATTGTTTTTTTTTTTTTGCATTCTTTGTTTATTTTTGGTACAGAAAAAAAAACTAGTATCCAAGAGGCTATACTAGGATCATACATCATCCTTGTGATAATCAACTATTATCTCTAATCCAAGTTGAGTAAATCTAATCATAAAGAAAACTAAACAATAACTAATATGGATAATCATAAGTCATCTTCATCTAGCATAAAAACTTATAATAAAATTATTTTAATATGAAAAGCCTATAGCGATTCCTCTATTCCATCTTATATATATGATAAAGATTATCCTAATTACATAACTATTTGTGTTGGAGTTTTTCTTTTTCATTTTTTCTTTGTATTTTAATTGTCTTCGTTCTTGTTCCCTTGCTCCTTCAAGTACTCCCGTGCACCTAGGGAGATAAAGAGAGCTAAGTTGCGACAACTAGGATTTTTTGTGGGAAAGAAAAAAAAATTTCTCTACCTGAGATATTTATTTACAGAAATTTCTCTAGATCTAAACCAGCCCAATTTCTCCTATTTATTTTTAGTCTGAAATAAAATAAACTAGATGCTATTATTTAATTATTTAAAAATGCCGGTTGTACTCAAAAACTTGATTCTTGATCCCACAAGATTTTTGCTCAGATGATGGTTTTTTTTTCAGTAATGATTACTTTGAATTCTGTCCTCTATTTTCTTTCGTGCTCCATGTATCTCTTTCTCTTTGTTTCATTGTTCTTTCGTATGTTGTTCCTAAATTTGTTCCAAAACAAATAGGTTGCATGGGGTATATCTGAGATATTGCAACTTAAGCACAATATTAGATGTATCAGTAATTTGATATGTTCTCATTGCCATGTTCTGGTGCTTCTGTATATATCCAGCACGAAATTGATGCTGAGACATGAGCTGATATCTATTCTCCTTTTTGCAGTTGTTTCTGCAAATCCATAATATTCCTGTGGTCATGCACTAGAAAGCAAAAAATATATTCTGATGGAACAAGTTCTTGTCTATGTTCCCCATTAATGTTTTCTCTTTTCCACTATGATCCATCCTAAACCTATCATTCCATCACCTTTCCACTAAAGTAGGAATCCCAAGGATTAGATAACAAAAGGTGTAATTCGGATCAGAATGATAGATTTATTCCCTGATCACTGTATCCACATGTGATAGCTGTCTGTAAAAAAATTACAGGGCGACTGGAGTTGGTCTCAGGGTATCATTCGGTGAAATCCGCTTGTCCGGAAGTTTGTTAGCTTAACGGACTCTTTTAAAGTTAGATTCAACACTACAAATTGAACTAATCAAGTAAATTTACACTTGAAAAAGGAGACGAGTCAGAATTGCCAAGTATATGAAATAATTCATATAAACTTGATTCCAGATTGTTAAAATCAAATTTGGCGATTCAAATCATCATTTGAAAATTTTGAAAAGTATCAATAAATTCTCGATATAAGTTCACTCTTGTAGTCATGTTAGTGCTGAAAAAATGAGGCAAAATGAAAGGCCACCATTTTATCCAAGTAGCGAACACTCGTGCACATGTACTCGTTACTTTCTTAAACACCCTTCTCATAACGACCATTATGGAATGGTGCAAAGCACGTCAGACGAGTGACGAGGAAGCGAGTTCAACAGCATAAAATCTCTTTTCTCCGTATCTTATTTTAATAATTAGAATTGATCTTAATAATGAATATGGATTATGAGATACGATTGACTAATGATTTTGGTAATATTTACTAGATCCATCGCATCACTGCAAAAAATGGAACACGTGACTTCAAATTGGTCTACATTTATGACTATATTATTAGAAGATGAAAGATTTCACACTTCTTAAGAATCTCTAGATATAGATAGTTTATTTTATGTATTTTTTTTTGAAAGTATAATCAAATACAAAAAGGTGGATATGCTTTATTACCGAATAATTTATTTTCATCAAAACAAATACAAAATTATTTCTTATTTATTGTTTATATAGTTAAGAACCATACATAAAAAGAATAAATGATACTTTCCTGTATTACAAACTAATAATATATATTAATTTATTAACTTGTCCACATTTTCAAGAAGGAATTAATAGGCCACTTTTAATTTTTGGTCAATTTTTTTTTTCATTTTCATCTGAACATCGAGCGCTAATACTTTAGGCTTTGTTTGACAATTAATTAATGAAGGGATGAGATGATATGGGATGGTGAAATATGAGATGGTGGAGTGTAGTATGATGAATTATTACTAAACTCATATTTGGATAAAAAATTATGATGATGGATGGGCTAAACTAAATCACATTCTGTTTAAATAATTTTTTTACAAACATATAGTATGAAAGACTAATTTGTATAAAAGTCAATTTTACCCTTTGTTACATATCTATTATTAATGACTCTTAAATATATCATGCTATATTTTTTTTATTTTTCACTTGAAACTCTTTTATAAAATTTTGTCACATTTTTTCTTCATATATTTTTTTCTCTTTCATCTTTATATGTCTATTTTTTTCCCTTTCAATATATTTTGTATTTCTATTTCATATTTTTTTATATTTTTATTCTCTTAAAAATAACAAATAAAAGAGATAAAATAAAATAAAATGAAAGAGAAAAATCTAACAAAATTTCTTCAAATCGAATGGCTCTGCCTATCACAAAGAAAAAATGATATCTTGAATGAATTAAGACAATATTATAATTATTTATTTAAAAGAGTAATTTTGTCTAAAAAATCATTCTCTTAATTTCACCAAATTGGTGGAATAAAAAATTTGATATTTAAAGATATACTCCTCCAAATCTCATATCACTCTTATAATTTTTTTACTCAAACATGATTTAGCTAACATCACCCACCATTTTTTACTTTATCCCTCCTAATACCTAAATTTAAATAAGACCTTAAATAGTGAGCACCCATGAATTTAAACAGAAAAAAAAAATATTTTTACAATTATCTTTCGGGAAAAATGGTACTGAACATGCAACACACCGATGAAAAAGACCACTTAGTCAAATGTGGTAAGGCCATCCAACTCAAATGTTTCTTGCACATACCGTATGTTTTTTATCTTTTATCATGGCCATTAAGTTATTAAATGCTCTTGAGTTTGAAAATTATATAAAAAAGTAAGGCAATCGCCTCCTTCTGATTTGAATATGTAAAACCTCTCTAATATTCTGTGAATATATATAACATTTCGTAACATAAGCATATATGAATCTTAAGGATAATTTAGTTTTGGAATATCTCTCAGCGAATAAAAAGATTTATTCTACTAGATTTAATTATTCGAGTCAAGAATAGAACTATTCCTGCATTTGGAATAATACTTTATTTAAAAAAATAATGTTCACCAAATTATATATTTTTAATAGGAATTTCGCTCTTCACTTTTTTTTTACAAAATCCGCTCCATTTGGCAAATAATAAAATAGAATAAAATTATATTCCAAATTTATGCAACTAAATTTATATATATATTCAAATATATAAACATATGCATATATATATTTCATAATTAATTCAGTTTTAAAATTATTGCGAATATAAGAATGGAGAAAGAAAAATTCGTACATAAAAAAAGATATAAAATTTACGAGATTTATTTTTAATTAGGCTACGTTCTTAAACGACGATATTATTTTTTTATGAAAAAATAATAGATGATTATCAGATACTCAATAATTTAAATCCTAAGAAATTTATATAAAGACTCTCAATATAAAATAAAAATAAAAATTTTGATCAATAAGATCTTCGTATAAAATGGACGATTTCATTATTTTAATTATTTAGATGACTATAATGCACACGAATCATATAGAATCTATTACTGAATTATAATTTAAAAAATTATCAACAAAAACGAAATTGACTCCGAATATTGATATTTAACTCACTTATACACGATCGAGTTGTCCTGGAACGCAAACTGCAAACCGCCGTCACGACCCGAGCGAGGGAGAGGCAGCAGTTAAGCCGCAACCGGGACGCGCACGACGTCGTCGCACGTGCGACGCGAAACCGACTTCGGAACCGCCCCAAAGGCAAAAGAAGTGGCGGTACCTTCCAAAGGACCCAATCAAGTAGTCTCTCTCTGCGGCCCCGACACCTCTCTCTCTTCTCTCTCTCTCTCTACTGTCGCGAGACCACCACCAAGTGAGCGCAGAATAGAATCGCAGGTATCTCTCGGCATCACGCCGGCCGCGCCGAGGCCACCGCGTCGCCTTTTGCGGGGTCAACAAAGTTGTCCGATCGCGAAGTGGAGTAAGGAGAAGAGGAGCAGGAGAAGGAGAGGGTCGCGTCGATACACCGCCGAATCATTTCAACAAACAGAAGAGGGGCAGTGGAACAAAAGAACCAAATCTTCTCCTCTTTTCAGCTCACCTTTTCTTTTTACTTCTTCTTCGCTTCTTGTGTTTGCGTGATTCGTACGGTTGATCACCGCCTCTCTCTCCCTCTTCTTCTTCTTTTCCTTCCTTTCTTCGGACGTCAATTTTTTTGGTGGCTGCTTCTTTTGCTTCCGCTTGGCTTTGGGTGATGACGGGCGAGGCCACATTGCCCGGGCCGGCGGGCGCTGCGGCCGCCCACTCCGTCAATGGCTGCGCCGATCCGGCCTCGTATTGGTTCGACGCCTCCGAGGACGACGCCGGCGGCGGCCTCGCCTCCATCGACTTCGCGGACTTCGACCACGCCGTGCTACCCTCGTTGGACCAGATTGCCGAGGACGACGGCTTCCTCGGAGAGATTGATCGCATTCTCGAGAGTATCAACGGCGAGCAGTGCGCCGCGCTCGTGCCGCTGCCGCCAAAGTCGGAAGCCCCCCTGCTGGATGCTGCTCTAGATGTTGCTAAAGAGGCCGTGACGGCAGTGGAGAATGGGTTGGGGCGTGATTCTGGCATGTTTAAAGAACAGCGGCCTGGCTGTGACGAGAAGATGGTGAAGAGGAACGTAAGTGTTGAGGAGGATGGGGAGTGGCGGAGCAGCAAGAGAGTGCGCGCCTGCGACCGGTCGGAGGAGAGGGGATGCCGGCCTGGACGGCCTGTTAGGAACAGGGAGTCACCGGGCTGGAGGCGTGGGAGGGATTGGGAAGAGGGCGATGGTAGGAGGAGGAGAGACGGGGATTGGAGCAGGAAGCGAGACCGAGATGGTGGGAGAGACAGGGAGCGAAGGGAAAGGGAGAGCAGAGGGCACTGGGAGCGGGATAAGTCTGGGAAGGTGGTGTTCCGGGTTGGGCCATGGGAAGCTGATGTCAACAGAGAGGCAAAAAGGGTAAAGACTGAGGGTGCTGAGCAGACACGGGGAAGTTTGGAAGACAAAAGACAGGAGCAGAAGGAGAAGCCTGTGGAGGAGCAGGCACGACAATATCAGCTTGATGTTCTGGAACAAGCAAAGAAGAGGAACACCATTGCCTTCCTGGAAACAGGAGCAGGGAAGACTCTTATTGCGGTACTCCTCATTAAGAACCTCTACACTGAGATGCTCAAGCAGAACAAGAACATGCTTGCTATCTTCTTGGTTCCAAAGGTTCCTCTTGTCTATCAGGTAGAACTTATGACTTAAAGAAATTGCGATGATGATTTCTTAGTTATTTGACCTAGTTTTTTGTCGCAGCAAGCAGAGGTTATTCGTGAGAGAACTGGATATAAAGTTGGACATTATTGTGGAGAGATGGGCCAAGACTTCTGGGATTCTCGGAGATGGCAACGTGAATTTGAATCCAAGCAGGCAAGTTTTTTTTATAGCGTTCAACAATCCATTACATGTGAACAATTTTTTTATTTCTGATAATTAAGAAATTAATTTAGAAGCCATATTTAAAGTTGTCATTAATTTAAGGGGTGATCTTTAGAAGCTGACATAACTAATTCGTTCTGGACTGTTCAATTAGTTTTGTAGGATTCTATTTTTCTTTCAATGTTAATAGTTCTTCTGTGGGGGCTTTGATGTTAGTATTTTTTCTTTTCCATGCTTTAATGTACAATTTTTGGTTGAATTAATTCATGGAACTTCTATGCTTAACATTAATTTTGAACATTAAATTTGACATTAACCTGAATCATAACTTAGCGTTTTAAGGCTATGTTTTGTAATTTCGGTGGATGAGCAAAATGCATGCTGATAGCTGCCCAGTGATTTTAATGGAACTCTTCTACTGAGATTCTTTATTGAAACATAGTGGTTTTATTGCAGGTACTAGTGATGACAGCTCAAATTTTGTTGAACATTCTGAGACACAGTATAGTCAAAATGGAATCAATTCATCTCTTAATACTGGATGAGTGTCATCATGCTGTGAAAAAACATCCTTATTCTTTGGTGATGTCTGAATTTTATCATACAACATCAAAAGATAAAAGACCAGCTGTTTTTGGTATGACGGCTTCTCCTGTTAACTTAAAGGGTATGGTTCCCTTTCATGTTTCCGTAACAATGCTACTTCCTGAGCATGAAAAATTATGTGTTTCTTTGTGTATTATCATAATAATATCTTTACTTATTGATCAAAATATTTGTTCTGTTATTCAGGGGTTTCTAGTCAAGAGGATTGTGCCATCAAGATTCAGAATCTTGAAAGCAAATTAGATTCTGTTGTATGTACAGTCAAGGATCGGAAGGAGCTGGAAAAACATGTCCCAATGCCGTCAGAACTTGTTTTTGAATATGATAAACCAGCTACCTTGTGGTCTCTACATGAGCAAATCAAGCAAATGGAAGTGGCAGTTGAAGAAGCTGCTCACTCGAGCTCTAGAAAAAGCAAATGGCAGTTTATGGGAGCTAGGGATGCAGGCTCCAAAGAGGAATTGCGCTTGGTCTATGGTGTTTCTGAAAGAACAGAAAGTGATGGTGCTGCCAATTTGATTCAGAAGCTGAGGGCGATAAATTATGCTCTGGGCGAACTTGGACAGTGGTGTGCTTACATGGTAATAATCATCTAGGTCCAAATATGCTCATAATGGCATTAATGATTACATAGATGTTTTTTTTTTCGAGAAGTTGTTGAATATATTCGTTGCCAACACACCTGTGCAATATATTCCTGTTTAACATGATTTGTGTTCCTTCAACCTATGCCGGTCTGTTCAGCATGATAGCATGCAATTCAGTTCTTCGCCGTTCTTGCTGATGGCAGCCTGTTCAAACTGGTTTCTAGTGTGGAAGGACATGGACGTACATGAGAAATTTGCTGACACATTGCACAACACATTTTTAGTCTGATTTAGCAACTTTATCTCTTTTCCAGGTTGCACACTCCTTTTTAACAGCCTTGCAAAATGATGAAAGGGCAAATTACCAGCTTGATATCAAGTTTCAAGAATCATACTTGAAGAAGGTTGTCACTTTACTACAGTGTCATTTGTCTGAAGGGGCTGCCAATGTTGATCAAAATGAGGCAGATGTGTATTGTATTGATCCTCAAGAGATCGAGGAGGGCGAGATGCCCAACAGTCGTGGTCAGTTATGACACCTTCCAAAATTTTAAGGGCACAGGAATCCTAGTCTATTATTGGTTTTATTGAATTCTGATTTAAGAAGATAACTTATGATCTTTCATGTGAACGCGTGATTTGACGTCTAGCAATTTCTCTTTGTGCATAGAGTTTTCATGTGAATGTGTGATATTGTTTTTTGAACAATGGTTCTAAATTTTCCTAAATAAAACCATACTACTGTGGACCCAGTAGTATGCCTGAAGGTCTTGCTCAAGATGAAACTTGGAACTCCCATTTGCTGATTATTGCCAGCCGTATGATGTCACCCATCCATGATAAATAATTCTAACAAATTTTTATGATTGAACATTGAACTGATCCATATTCTGAAGTTGAAATTTTCATTTAATTTAAAAGGATGCTGTTCCATAAGTGCAACAAACACATGAAGGCGTCATCTCATGAGCACTGACTACACTCTTTTGGAATAATTCAGTAAATTGTATCTTCGACTCTGATGTACTTATTTCGATGGGCTAACTCTGATGTACTTTTAAAACTAAACTGTATTTTGATTCTTTTGTGGGCTTTGAATCTGACAGATATCGGGGCCTTTTTGCTCGTTTTTTACACGTAAACCTGATGTTGCCATTTCAACTTAAGTGGTCAACTTATCATCCTCTATCTGAGATTTTTTTTCCATATAATATATTGCGAAGTTTGTTCTACTGAGTCACTAAAGATAAACTTCAGTCAGAAAGTGTATTTGCACATATTCACATTGTAATCACTCATTAGTGTTCTTCTCAAATATTACTTCATGCAATGTTTTTTGTGTCCCTCTAACTAGGATATGTTCGTTGCATTGCTTGTTAGCAGAATCTTACCTTCGTTATTCAATATGTCTCTTGTCAATGGTGTGTCATCATCGAGATTAGAGCTCAAGTAGGAGCCTTAACTACAGATTTGCTGGGCTGCAGGCCTGATGTTTGGCTTGTCATACTTGGTGTTGTGACATAAATTAGGCAGTCAGTATACTCAGCACTCTATTATGGTATCTAGTCAGTATATTCAGCATCTGTTATGGTATCTCATATCAGATGGAATTATTCGAGCGCAGGCCCTTAATGATTTCTGTTTAGTGGATTTGTTGTTTTAGTTAGTTTGAATTCTACTTTTTTCTTTTGAGAAGACTTCTGCTTAACAATAGTTCCTTGATTGAAGTTGTTCTTTTTGTCTTTATGAATTTCCAGCTGTTCCCATGCAGAGCATCTTTCTAATTTGTCCTATGGAAGTGTAAAAATGTTCACTACTCTTGTTGTGAACAATCGTTTGAGATTTTCTCTTAGACTGATGAATTTACCAACAATGCATAATTCAGCATTTCTTTTTTTTTCTGCTGGAGATTGTTTTTTCTCCTTTCCTTATTTGATTTGTAAGTGACATTTCCTTCCAAAATCTATCATTCTCTTCTTAAAAAATACGGATTCGACCCGCTCCTACCCACCTGGGGGTATTCTAGCATGATTCTTGGAGTTTCATTTTTTACGACTGTAATTTGTCTGGCTTTGATTTTGGCTTGAAGTTTTTATATCCAGAGTCTATTATGTAACTTATGTCTGTTAAGTTCCTTTGTATCGATATCTTCTTCTATATGGTGATAGTTTATATATCATGTATCACCATAGGAAATCAAGTCACGAGTTTTTGGTTTTCACACACATGCTTTTTCTTTATGTTAATAAGCAAACTGTCTGACGCACGTCACAAAAAATTCTGACTTTATTTTCTACTCTGTCCAGCTGTTTCCGGCGGTGAACATGTAGATATTGTTATAGGAGCTGCTGTGGCGGATGGGAAAGTTACTCCCAAGGTTCAGGCATTGATTAAAATACTTCTTACATATCAGCACACTGAGGATTTTCGTGCAATTATTTTTGTAGAGCGTGTTGTTTCTGCCTTGGTGCTACCCAAGGTGCTTTATCAGTTTTTTCCATCAATACTCTTGAACCCTTTGGTCGAATAATACTTTTTGTTTGTATTTTGATGCATCTATGATTATATGCAGGTTTTTGCAGAGCTTCCATCTCTGAATTTCATTAAGTGTGCAAGTTTAATTGGACATAACAATAATCAGGAAATGCGCACGTGCCAAATGCAAGACACAATTGCTAAATTTCGTGATGGTCGGGTATGTTCCCCTTGGGTATAATGTAGTTGGTGGATCTTTTTGAGTAGAAGAAGCTCTTTTAGGTGTCCTTTGTGTTCAATTCTCAATAATACTAAAGATGTTATGAATTCTGCATGCAATTTATCACAATAACATATATCTTTTGTCGAAGTTAAGCAACTGTGCACTTTGTTCTCAGAAAGTAGTAGGCAGTTGAATAGCTATATTAATGTTGGGATGTGTCTGACTTGCAGATTACTTTATTGGTTGCTACAAGTGTTGCTGAGGAAGGTCTTGATATTAGGCAGTGCAATGTTGTTATACGCTTTGACCTTGCCAAAACTGTTTTGGCCTACATTCAATCTAGAGGTCGTGCCAGGAAGCCTGGGTCAGACTATATATTGATGCTTGAAAGGTATGCTGTATATGACTCGAGGAGAGAATATAGTTCCCTTTTCAAATGGTTTCTTGCTAATTCTCAAGGATTATTACTTCCATCCAGAGGGAACGTGTCACATGAAACCTTCTTGAGAAATGCTCGTAACAGTGAGGAGACTCTAAGAAGAGAAGCTATAGAGAGAACTGATCTCAGTCATCTTAAGGGTACACCAAAACTAACGACAACAGATGCATTGCCTGGTTCCATGTACCAGGTGCAATCAACTGGTGCAGTTGTCAGCTTGAATTCCGCTGTGGGGCTTGTTCATTTCTATTGTTCTCAATTACCAAGTGATAGGTGGGTTATCTATGTTATCTCTGGTTGCATTGGTTACTTTGATTGAAAACCAGCTGTGTTTTATTTCCTTCTTTAATATAGATATTCAATATTACGCCCGGAGTTCATCATGGAACGCCATGAGATGCCAGGGGGGTCTGTGGAGTATTCTTGCAAACTTCAACTTCCTTGTAACGCTCCTTTTGAACAGCTTGAGGGTCCTTCATGCTGTTCAATGCGCCTTGCGCAGCAGGTCAGGGATTATATTCAGTTAACAGGCAAAATAATAGAAATGTGCTGACTTCATATTTGCTCTGCAGGCTGTATGTTTAGCTGCATGTAAGAAGTTGCATGAGATGGGGGCATTCAATGACATGTTGTTGCCAGACAAGGGAAGTGGAGAAGAGGAGGAAAAGAACACCCAGAACGATGAAGGAGATCCTCTTCCTGGAACAGCACGTCATAGAGAGTTCTATCCCGAAGGGGTGGCAGATATTCTCCAGGTTGGTGACACTCAATTTTTTTTAATTTAATTATCTGCCCATCGTAACAATTCCAAAGACCTTGACTATAAGACAAAAATGACATATTTTGGGTGGCAACTAAACAAATTGGATGTAGTCCTTGGATTCATCCAATCTTATTCTTTTGATCGCAAATGTGGAATTTAAAATCAAGTGGTTGCCAAGTCATTGCCATATTTCTAAGACTAGCTGAATTAAATGATGTTAAGATGAAAGTGGTTCTTTGGTATTTCTTTGTTTCCTCCAACTTTTGCTAGCTATTATCCATGTTCACCTAGGCATGAAAAAAAGAAAAGGAGAAAGGAATATGGAAAATCCAATCAGTCATATGGAATGTTGACATGATGTAGGAGAGATATTAATATCAATGATCCGGGATAGATATTAATATTAATGATGAGGGGGAGATATTAATATCAAAGGTTGTGTTGATCTGTAAATTTGGCTGTAGGTTGTTATGGCTGAAAAGCTGAGGTCTACGCTAATGTTAAGATAGTCCAGTGTGGGATAACATGAACCTTTATAGTAGATGAAACATTAAGTTAGAGCTCTATATGCTAGCTGATCTTATGAAATATAAATAGAGAAGCTAAAAAAAAGGAGCTCAGTCTTGAACTTTTTCTAACCTGTTCTGGAATTTAGGATAATGTAGGTTAAGCTGATAAAATGTTTGGTTAATTACTTCAGGAAATTCTTGTTTCGACAAAAGCTAGATATCCAATGTACGGTGTGAATACATGCCTTTGTCCACATGTTACACCGGTTGAAATGGTCCAATATGTGTTTATACTTGAATAACCACTAGAAGCTAGTACATACATGGGACAAGTTTATCTTCCAATCTGTTAAGAAGTAGTTACCTGACCGACAGGACCCTCGTTTTCCCTCTTTTTGGGTGTTTATGGGAGTAGAAGTAGGGAAAATGTCTCTTTTATATATGTTAAATCGTTGAAAATCCATTCAAACCTGGGGGCTGACAAAAGATCCTTTTTCTTGAGTGCTATTCATGCCCGAGCACTCTGATGGGATATAGTATATTTGATTTTGGGGTTAATCTGGTTGACGCAAGATCTTGAGGTTATGCCATCTAGTCAATCCGAGGAGTCAAAGTTCAGAGAAAAAATAAGTACAAGAAAATAGAGATACCTATGAAGGACCCTATTAGAAAACAAAAGAAAGTTATCTAGGATATATAATTGTCTTAAGGCAACTGACGATTTTGTTTGTGTCTAAACTTCCAGGAGATAATAATGGTCCACCAATGATTTTTTATTATGTATCCCATGTCTTAACTTAATATTATAGTACCCTTTCATAAAAACTGAAATAGTAACCAGAAAAATTAAAAGAAAGTTGCAAGTTTTGAATATTTTGATTGAAATGTGTGTGTCCAAACCTGTCTTTGAGGCACGTTGGCGGCGTAGAAAGTGTCGTCAGGCCTTACTGTAAAAGGATCATGGATTTTTTGGTCCTATTTTAGCCAAGTATTCAGCAAGCATTATATTTTTTTGAAATAACGCCTGTTTCCTATATCTAAAATGTTAAAATCCTTATATAAAGTCAAGAGGCTGATCCGAGATCTTTTTGTTAGACTATGAAGGCAGGGAGGGGAAACTAAAGTTCAGAGAGAACTTGGGGATGTGACATAAGGAAACCTACAAGGAAATATACTTTTTTATCTCGATACATCTGCCTTTTGTTTTGGGTCTAAGTTACTAGTCGACCATAAGGTTGACTTAGTGAACTAATACTAAGGAAATTGATGTGTGTTAGGCTACTGCTTTGAAGATGTTGAACATCAATGCTCAGGAACTAGGAAAGACAGTCTGTCTAAATTCAAGTGTTGAGGCTTTTATTTGTGCTATGACAGCCAGTATTCAGCAAACGTTTGACAGCATTCCTTTTTAAGGCACTATATCTTTGTATCCTAAAATAAATGTGTTAGTACACTGCTTTATTGTACATATTTGCTTCCACTTTCATTTATTAACTTTATGCTTTGCACATTGTGTACTTGCGTCGGCCCCTCAAAAAAATATACTTGCGCCAGCATTTTAGATTGCCACTATATTGTGTTTCATACTTCTACTTTGATACTAGGGGGAGTGGATATTAGCTGGGAAAGATATGTACAACAGTTCTGAAGATCATGAGCTGTACATGTATGCTGTAAGCTGTGTCAATGTTGGGACTTCAAAAGATCCGTTCGTTACACAAGTTTCAGATTTTGCAGTACTTTTTGGCAATGAGCTGGATGCAGAGGTCTTCTATCTTTCTGACATTTTATCTTTATGCGCATGGGAATTGCATTTATATTGCTGACAAATTTACTGTGTTCTGTCTTTACAACATTTTATCTACAGGTTTTATCGATGGCAATGGATCTCTTTGTTGCTAGAACAATGGTCACTAAGGCATCTCTCGTCTTCCGGGGACGTATACGTATCACAGGATCTCAGGTCGATGAAGATTTTTTTTTTCTCATTAGCTTCTAATCATTTTTTAGCGTTCTCTTTTGCTTTTTCCTAAAAACTCTCATGCTTTATTTGACTTTCTCCATTTTTACAGCTTGTTTCTCTGAAGAGCTTCCATGTTAGGCTTATGAGCATTGTGCTTGATGTTGATGTTGATCCTTTAACTACTCCATGGGATCCTGCTAAGGCATATCTTTTTGTTCCTCTGGTTGAGAAGGAAAGTTGTGATGCTATGAACGATATAGACTGGTCTGTAATAGAGAAAATAGTATATTCTGATGCATGGAATAATCCTCTCCAAAGAGCACGACCGGATGTTTTCCTTGGTACTAACGAGCGAACCCTAGGCGGGGATAGGAGGGAGTATGGGTTTGGAAAACTTCGCAATGGTATGGCTTTTGGCCAGAAGGCCCACCCTACATATGGTATAAGAGGGGCTATTGCACAATTTGATGTTGTCAAAGCTTCTGGCTTGATTCCCAATCGCGATAATAGAGAATGTGCCGATGATGTCTATAGGAACCAAACTGAACTATTTCTGGCAGATTCATGTATAGATACAAAAGATCTTGTTGGAAAGATAGTAACTGCTGCACATTCAGGGAAGAGGTTCTATGTAGATTCTGTACGCTATGATATGAATGCTGAGAATTCATTCCCGAGGAAGGAGGGCTACCTAGGGCCTCTGGAGTACAGCTCGTATGCAGATTACTACAGGCAAAAGTAAGGATTATGCACTTTTTTACTTTGTGCTTATGCAAGAGCGACTATATTAGAGAAGTGGATAATACACCTTACTGTTTTGTTTCTGTCATTTCATGTGTTAAGAAGTTAAGAGTT
The DNA here is from genome assembly GCA_001647135.1 of Pontederia paniculata. Lineage (NCBI taxonomy): Eukaryota > Viridiplantae > Streptophyta > Magnoliopsida > Commelinales > Pontederiaceae > Pontederia > Pontederia paniculata. The sequence continues at coordinate 18,126 of LTAE01005376.1, forward strand.
TTATTGTTCATTATTCCTCGATAGTTGATTCACTATATTTTCAGGTATGGAGTGGAGATAATTTACAAGAAACAACCTCTTATAAGAGTGCGTGGGGTCTCATATTGCAAGAATCTTCTTTCCCCTAGATTTGAGCATCCTGAAGGTTTCTCCTATTATCCTTTCTTTGCATTAGTTTTTATCATTATATTATTGTGGATCTTAATTAATTTGGTATTGTAGCATCAGAATGTGAATATGAAGAGAATCTAGACAAAACCTACTATGTCCATCTACCTCCTGAGCTCTGTCTTGTTCATCCACTTCCTGGCTCCCTTGTTCGTGGTGCCCAGAGATTGCCTTCAGTAATGAGAAGAGTGGAAAATATGCTTCTTGCTATTCAGCTAAAGGACACGATCAAGTATCCCGTTCCTGCTGCCAGGGTAATAGATTTAGTTCTCCATGGTAGTGATCTACTTGTCTTTGATAGTTCTATCTTTAGTTCACACCTAATTTGGTCAATCCTGCTGCAGATTTTAGAAGCCTTGACTGCTGCTTCTTGTCAAGAGACCTTCTGCTATGAAAGAGCAGAGTTGCTTGGTGATGCATACTTGAAGTGGGTTGTCAGTATTTTTCTTTTCCTGAAATACCCTCAGAAGCATGAAGGTCAGCTTACAAGAATGAGGCAACAAATGGTTAGCAACATGGTGCTTTACCAGTATGCACTAAGTAAGGGACTTCAGTCCTACATTCAGGCTGACCGTTTCACACCATCCAGGTGGGCTGCGCCTGGGGTGCCCCCTGTCTTTGATGAGGATATGAAAGAAATTTCAATTTTTGACGAGGAATGTACTGTTGCTGAGCCTCGGGAACAAAAAGATTTTTATGATGACTGTATTGAGAATATCAGGGAAGATGGCGAGGTTGAGGGTGATTCAAGCAGCTATAGAGTTCTCTCTAGTAAAACGTTAGCTGATGTTGTTGAAGCATTGATTGGTGTTTATTATGTTGAAGGTGGAAAGAAAGCTGCAAATCACCTTATGAAATGGATTGGGATAAACGTTGATTTTGAACCTGATGAATTTCCTTCTCCAAAACCGTACAATATACCTGAAAGTGTAACCAGAAGTGTGGACTTTGACTCACTAGAAGGTGCATTAAATGTAAAGTTCAAAGATAGGGGCTTGCTCTTAGAAGCAATTACACATGCCTCACGACCGTCATCTGGTGTCTCATGCTACCAACGTCTTGAATTTATCGGTGATGCTGTGCTTGACTATTTGATCACAAAGCGACTGTTTTTCATGTACACAGATTTGCCTCCTGGTCGTTTAACAGATTTGCGTGCTGCTGCGGTTAATAACGAGAACTTTGCTCGTGTAGCAGTAAAGCACAAACTGCATCTCTATCTTCGCCATGGTTCAAGTGCTCTAGAAGCACAGGTTTGCCGTTATTTTCTCTTCACTGTCTGTTTCAATTCTTTGATATGTTAGTTTAAACTGTTTTGCTGTCCTTTGAAGATAAGGGATTTCGTGAAGGATGTTCGAGATGAACTGTTGAAGCCAGGTTTCAACTCCTTCGGTCTTGGAGATTGCAAGGCTCCCAAAGTTCTTGGTGACATTGTGGAGTCAATTGCTGGTGCTATTTTCCTTGACAGTGAGCGAGATACATCTCTAGTCTGGGAGGTAAATTTTGTTTGTGGGCATAGTTATGTTTGTCCTATACTACTTGATATCCTCCTGTTTTATTCTTTGTTTGGTTTCCTTTGCTCGACTAAATCTTTTTGTTCCTTAAGGTTTTCCAACCTTTATTACACCCCATGGTGACTCCCGAAACCCTGCCAATGCATCCGGTTAGGGAGCTTCAGGAACGATGTCAGCAACAGGCAGAGGATTTAGAGTACAAGGCCTCTCGTGTGGGTAATGTAGCCACTGTGGAAGTCTTCATTGACGGAGTTCAGATTGGAGTTGCTCAAAATCCTCAGAAGAAGATGGCGCAAAAATTGGCTGCTAGGAATGCACTAGTAATATTAAAGGAGAAGGAGAAAGAGAAAGAGGAGAGAGAAGAGAATGCATTGAAAAATGGCAAGGAGAAAAACGATGAAAAGAAGAATGGCGTTCAAATGTTCACCAGGCAGACGCTGAATGACATCTGCTTAAGAAGGCAGTGGCCGATGCCTCAGTACAGATGCGTCTATGAAGGTGGTCCGGCACATGCTAAACGATTTGTGTACGCGGTCCGGGTGAACACATCTGATCGCGGATGGACAGACGAGTGCATTGGTGAACCCATGCCTAGCGTGAAGAAGGCCAAGGACTCCGCTGCTTTTCTTCTCCTCGAGCTCATTAGTAGATGCTACCCTGATACTAAATAATTATCCTGATTCATGTCATTGTTGTTGTTGTATTATACTATTATTATGGTTGGGTTAGAAATGCCTTTGGGTATTTATAACATAATTTAGCAAGGCATTTCGTTGGGTTCTCTAAGGATTAACAACTCAATTATTTTTTTATTTAAAATTTTCACCTAACATTTGAAACTTCTACAAGTGGTATAAAAACATAGATTACTTTAAACTTAGTCGACACATTTTTTAATATGACAATTTCCCAGCGCCTTCCCAATCGTTAATTTATGCATAAAAGACGCAGTGCTCCTCGGCTCCCCTACATGCTTCCCTTGTTTAGGGCGTTTACAAAATTTTAATCCACCCATAAACACCTTACTTTGTTGCATATTGCTAGTAATGCGTTACAAATATTGTAAAGGTTAATTAAAAAAATAATCAAACTAGATATAAAAAAAATATTTTAATTATAAATTTATTGTAGTTAAAATAATAAGTTTTAATTTAATTATGTATCAGCGTTTTGAAAACAAAAATTTGAATTGTCACAATAGTCAACTTATAATTTTATTTCCACTTCTCTCTACCGAATTAAGCATGAACAAACTCATGTACAAAATTTAAAGAAGGTCAAAATTTGAACCTTAGTTCTTAAAATGTTAGTCAAAATTACATATCCGCTAAACTAACTAGATAATAGTATAATTTATTAATATTTATTTTATTTATTGATTATAATTATTAATATATATATATATATGAAATTATATAAATTATATCATTAATTTTTTTAATAATGTTCGTGCATACTAGTTGCAAGTAATAATTCATATGTTGCATTATTGGAAGAAAGGGTACATATAGGAACTTGTTCCAAGCAAATATCATACATATCCCTCTCTCAGTCCAAATAGTACAAAAAAATATCTCAATTCTTTGATGTAAAATTATTGACAGATTTTAAAATTGATAGCCTTATATCAGATTTGTCGTTAAATGTGTGTTAATGTTTTGTAGGTATGCTAAATTGGTAAAAAGTATACCCAACTTTGGTCTTAGCCTCTTAGCACTCCCTGCCTCATCTCGGGATAACTCAGACCAATCAACCACGCACGAGAATCCAACCCTGGCCTGTTTGGCCTATGCAAAACCCAAGCTTTCAGCCTAGCCATTAACGCGTATGAACATGCCACCACATAAGTTAGTCAAAAACCTCATGCTACTGCCATGGCCTACAGGCCTTTGGCTCCATGCAACGCAACAAGAGATAACATGCCTAGACTCATTATTCCACCTCAAACACCTCCATCGTTCCAGTACGAGCCATTCCTGTGGCCTCCACTCTCACTACGTCCCTCGTACATTTTTGTATCAATCTCTTCTTCTTTCTCAGTACAGTGCACGCATGTCATATTTTATTTGAGGCGTGGATTGAATCAAAATATGAACTTATATATCATTTATAAAAGGCCAATTGCCAATGCTGCGCCTAACCGTGTCAGCTTCTATGTTCCCTCTTTTTTCAACGTCAACTCGGTCGCCAATCTGGGCTGTGATTACGAGCTAATGCCCAAAGGCTACCTGTCCTAATCTATGTTATGATCTGAGCCTTCTATATATAGCCTTCTTTGCTTGCTTATCCTGTGCACCAGTTCACAGTTTGACCAATTGGGAAACGTGAGTAAGCGAGTGAGAGAGACAGAAAGAGAGAGAGAGAATGGAGTGCTCAAGTAGATCAGTAGTGTTGTTGCTTATTGGGTTGTGCCTCATGAGTTCTCATGCTTCGTCGCTGCAGATTGGAATTGGAATTGGGATAGGGATTGGTGGTGGCACTAGGTCATGCCCCCAGGCTGAGTCTGTTGTGGCAGACGAAGTCAAGAGAGCTCTAGCGAATGACATCGGCGTAGCTGCTGGGCTCGTGCGTATGCACTTCCATGACTGCTTCGTCAGGGTGAGCCTGCGAATCCATCGCTTTCTGGTCTCTCTTCATACAAAATAGAATATCTTATACGTCTTCATGTTACCATGCCATTTAGTATTGCGATGCGTGTGGCTTGCAGAAGCACCATCACTGTAATCTTAGCTAACATCTATAATTGACTTGATGAACGTTGTTGTTAATTACAGGGCTGTGACGGCTCCGTTCTCCTCGACTCCACGTCCACAAGCACAGCAGAGAAGGATTCCCCAATCAACAACCCAAGCCTCAGAGGATTCGAGGTCATTGACAACGCCAAGACCAGACTGGAAGCGGCATGCCCGGGCGTGGTCTCATGTGCCGATATATTAGCGTTCGCAGCCAGGGACAGCATTGCATTCGTGAGTCCACTGCATGCATGGTTCTCTATATTTTGATGTGTTTTGGGTCTAAACTTTGTGCTGTCTTACTGGGCGACTAGGCCAACATTAGCAACTCGACAACTATATATATATATATCTTCTTGTTATTATAGTGTATTATGTTAACCCTTGAATTGCTAAATCTGTCGTGTAGTTTGAGTTTAATATCATCTCCTTGTTCTATTCTGCAGACAGGAGGAATCTCATATCAGGTCCCATCTGGGAGAAGAGATGGAAGGGTCTCTTTGGCCTCTGAGACCTTCAACAACTTACCAGGCCCCAGCTCTACTCTCAATCAACTCACTCAGAGCTTTGCCCAGAAAGGACTCTCTCAGGATGAAATGGTCACACTCTCAGGTGACACAACAATTTCAACTCACCAGAAACCAATATCTTCATGCATGGTTCAGTAAAAAGAATTAATGGCATTAAAGAGATAAGTCAGGACTGATGAGTAGAATCTCTGCACGCATGCAGGAGCGCACACCATCGGACGCTCGCACTGCGGCTCCTTCAGCGACAGGCTGTTCAGCTTCAACTCGACCGTGGCGCAGGATCCGAGCTTGGACCCGGCGTACGCCGCGGTGCTGAAGCAGCAGTGCCCTCAGGGGAGCAGCAACCCGAGCGCGACGGTCCCCATGGACCCCGGCACCCCCAACGCGGTCGACAGCAGCTACTACGCCAACATCCTCAACAACCGCGGCCTCTTCTCGTCCGACCAGGCCCTCATCTCTGACCCCACAACGGCAAGCGCTGTGAGGCAGAACGCGGCGGCGGGGCTCGTCTGGAAGAGGAAGTTCGCGGCCGCCATGGTGAAGATGGGGCAAATCGGAGTGCTGACCGGAAGTGCCGGCGAGATACGCCGAAACTGCAGGGTCGTTAACTAGTCAACCGCGCAAAGAAGGAAATTTAAAACTATTGTTGGTGTGTTAATCTGTATGAGTCTTTGATGTTAACTCGAGTCAAACGTTGAGTCAAGTAGATATTGCTTAATCTATCAGAGAGAGAGAGAGAGAGAGAGAGAGAGAGAGAGAGAGAGAGAGATGCAGAAGAATGTAGTCCCTTTCAAGTGTAGGTTGTGGGTCTACAATTTGTGATTTGGATCATTTCATAGGAAGAAAAATGCACAAGAACAGAATAATTTACAATATTTGGTGTGATGTAGTTCCCTATTCACCACTACACTTGTAGGCAAGGTTCTATTTAACGGTACTCAATAGGTGAACCATGTGAATATAAGAAAGTATTTGGAAAATAACATTTTCAACTGTGTAACTTTATTTATATTTATTTTTTTGTATTAGTCTCACTTTTTTAATAAAAATATGTTTAATCTTTATTATATAATTGAGGGCAATGAGTGTGCAGCTATTTTACAGCAGCTCATTTTCTTTCACATTTTTCTACATACTTAATAATATGGACTTATGTTCATAGGCTCATATTGAAATTATTTATATACAATGTGAGAAAGAGTAGACTGCATTGTAATATAAAAGTTGCACAAATATTTTATCGATATACATATATTATAATATATATATATATATATATATAGCGAGGAGTGTGTATATACACTCATTCCTGATATTTTTGTTGTGTAGGGCCTAAGCTACGGTGCGCACGTCGCTCCAGGCCTTTTCGTGCAGCCCAGTGGTGCAAGCCTGCGAAAGCGCCCTGCGCCATTCCAGTGCTGGCCTGAGTGACACGGCCCAGTTTGCATCTTTTTATTATCAGAAAGCTGTTTTTTTAATAGAGACATAAAATCAAAATAATAAATCAATTGAACATTCTATTTTTCAGTCGTAAAAATAGATGATAGAAAAAATGAAAACAGTAAATGTTTTCGAAATTAAACATGTTGTAAATATCCACAATGCAGTTAGTGGATGCTAACTCGAGTTAAGATCCATTTGGCTTAGTTGATAAAAACTACCTAATAAATATTAATACTGATAATTTTTTAAGTGATGAAATATTTTTACAAATATAAGTAATTATATGTTTGGATAAAAATAATTAAGATATTTTTAAAACTATATTATAATAATATTAAAATAATATGAATAAAAGAATAATATTGTTGATTAAAAAATAAGTAAATAACTTTAAAAATAAGCACAGAAATTCTACTTATTTTTTTCAACTTATAAATTATTATCCTAACAATTTATAAGTATAATTTTTTATTTACCAAATATGAAGGATTTTTAAAATTACTTATATAAACTAAGCCAAACAAGTTGATTATCATCTTTAATGTTATTTTCTTTTGCATACAAATATGTACTATAAAAGTTATTTCACTTTTATAAGAGGAAAGTTTTACGGTTCTTAGAATTTTATTTTCATTTGCAACCGATGAGTCCTTATGCTCATCATGTTTTTCCCGTTTGTCATATTGGTGTTCTGCTATCCTTTTTCTTGTCTATTGGTAAAGTAATATTTATATACTATTTTTCTTAAATTAAATTATTAATGACAAAATATATAAAAGCAGAACGATTTTATATGAGAACTCCCCTGAAGATAAAATTTACAGGTGTAAACAACAATTTTTATTATTATGAAATAATATCAAAATATAACATTTTCTTTTCTATCTAATGTTATCAAACACTAGTATCAAGAATGAATTTCATTTAGAATTAACCAATCAAGGATTCAAGTCCTTTAATTTACTTCAAAATTTCTTACATTAGGCTAATAACCAACAAAAAGTAAAGTTTATAAAAAAAACTAGCGTATATAATTTTTTAATTATTCAGATTAGCATTTGTTTATTTCGATCAGATTTTTTAATAAAATATTTCTCTCTATTTAATATTTCTTTGATGGGCTTCAAAGGGCAGTGTGCTAAAATGTTTATAGAGGTTTGGAATACGCTTTATGCGAATCACATTAATCCAATTTTTTTCTCAAGGAGTTAAAATGTTTCTGAATCAAGAACATCGTCTTGGATATTTTGAATGTATTATATTTTCTAGATCATTTTGAGGTTAAGCATGTCAATAACATAGCAGATTTTTTTTGCTAATATAGTCGAGATATTTTTTGGGAGGAAAATTTTCTAAACATTATCTTTAATTACTCAAATTTCCTAATAGAGATCTTTTAGAAAAACACGACGCTCTTGATTTTCATTCCTAAGCCCATGTTTCATTTCTGTTTCTTTTTTTTTATTTGGCGTGCCTTTGCATAAGTCGCAAAAGTCCAACATATATGTATTAGCCCATCTTAAGTGGTGATCCACCTTTTCCTTCTTATATGTAGGACTAGTTGTGTTGACATCAAACTTTGATTATTATGATATACCATTTAATATTTAAATAGTTAGATATTCATTTAAATTTGATTAATATTAGTTAAAGTAAAAATATCTTGTCAATTTTTAACCATTTTACATTAAATAATCAGCTATTGAAATGCTACATTTGCTAAATAGTACTTTTTGCTTAATCAATTGATGTCTACCTATCTCCTATTTTAATTATTTAAACTCCTAGTGATTACTTAAATTGTGAATACGTAGTCTAAGTTTGGTCTCGCAGAAAATGATAAAATCTAAACTAATTAAACAGGATTGAATCTTATTTCACGATCAAGTCATTTATTATGCACTAATTTATAATCGAAACTCTAATATTAAACTATTTAGAATCAAATCAACTTGTGCATTTTTTATTTTAATTGTACGAGAATAATATATATGTTGTGATACGATGAATATAGGGTAATTGTTCACTAAATAAAGAAATTATATATATAATTTTTTAAAAAAATTTCGGGAGATGTACACCCGAACCTTTGGGAAGGGAACGCTGCATCCCTGCAATCCTCGTCAACTTATCGCGAAATTAAATCCGCAATAATAAGAATTGAGTGATCAATTTTTATCTGCTATTTTCAACCATATATTTAAAGTTATTAATATATGATTAATTCGATCGAATATGTGATTAAGTTCTAATCCAACTATGCGTATATTTTGAATTGGCTTTCCACATCAAAAGCTCGATGATTTAATTCTACAATTACATTAATTATCCCATCCGATTTGATTTCTTGTCTGCTTCAATTAAATTTGGTCATTCAAGCGTCGTCTTCGTTGTCACCTATCATATGGTTAAGCTAATAATATAGTGTTTTAATTATGCATGCATGCACATACATAAATATGGATATATGTACCCATCAGGATGCAAGGCATGCTTGACTTGAGCTACGCAGGGGACAAATGAGCCACTTGACTGCATTATCCATTAATCATATACAAGTTGGGTCTATTTCAAGCTTCTTATCGCTCTATTTTTTGTCTTGCAAAGTTGCATGGTTCATTTAAGAACTTGAGACCTATCAAAGTTACTATCGCGTGGAATATTAGTTAAACATCATATGACAATACTTATCTATACATACATGATATTGGACCATACACCGAGTTTTAAAAATAATATATTTATGTTCAAAGTTGATTACATATTATTTTATCGAGCTAATTGCATCTTAATGTCGATATATTTTTTCTCCCATAAACTACATTATTTTTCACATTTTATCTCTTAACTTTAGAAGTATATATTTATGTTCTAAATATTTGTTCTGCAATACAAATTTATCCCTTTTTGTATAATTCTTTTTCCCACTTATTAAATATATTTTGTTTTTATTTATATGACACTATTAAACTAGAATCCCTAAAAAATGACATTGCCGATTCGAGATCAAATTTTAAGAAAATTACAAAATGTTCGATACAAATAACATATCTGTCTCATTTTTTTAAATAATATTTATGTACTCGCTTTTCTTTATTATCTCCTCAATTAGATGAGTACTATTATTAGCTTAGTTTTTTGTTGATGTAATTGAATATCAAAGTTATTAGGTTGAATTTAATATTTTAATGTGTTACATTGAGCACTAGTATTCAAACTAAGTTAGTGCGCTTGAATATAAAATTTGGATTATAATGATATATTATTTTGGTTTAATCATTATTATTTTATTTTGACATAAAGTCTGATGAATTTCATATTATTATTTGTGTTTTAAAATATTATTGTTCCAAATTAAGATCGTGACTTGAAAAAAGTATTATTTTTTCATTTAATCTGAAACAATATATTTACTCATTTTAATTTCTAAACTTATCCATATTTGTTGATCATGTCCTTCCATTAAATTTCATCATTTATTTTTTTAATAATTATGAAATATTATTTTTACCCTTACTTTCTTAATACAATAAAAAGTATAAAAACAAAAAAAACAAACTAAGGTGAAATATTATTTAACAATTATTATCAATTAAGAAATGCCGTGATTATGTTATTTTTTTTAATTTTTTTCTTATATTAAAGGGAAAGGTAAAACTTTCATTTTGTAATAATTAAAAAAATAATTGAACGTCAGATAAAATTTAACGGAGGATTTGATTGATAAATCGGAATATGTTTGAAAATTAAAATTGATAAATTTATAATTTATAGTTAGATGTGAAAAAAAATATATTCAAAAGGTACTAGGAAAACGATCCAATCTAAAAAAAATATAAGTTGATGGTTTTTTATCCAATGAATAAAAATTTTGGTTATATCTACTAATCTACGACACAAATCAAGGTTATATTGTTTTGTGCAATGTTCCCTATTTTTAAATTTTTTACGTGCATGTACAGCAGAAGCAACTAACTGGTCGTACAAATGATGATCAAGCTCCGTTCATTTAATAAAAAAATAATTTCGTGGATCAATCGTAATCGTTATTAATTACATTAATTAATCGCGTCACGGGCAATTAAGCATGCATGCGTAATTTGGATGAAGCTGATCCAAGTCATTAACTGAATCAAATGATCGGCCGGTGGACCCAAAACAAAACCTTTATCTACAAATTCTGAATACGAGTGCATA
>LTAE01005377.1:0-28706 GCA_001647135.1 Pontederia paniculata
ATTGCTATATTTTATTTACCTACTCGATTGCAGCTAGCTGATATCTTTACAAAAGCATTGGGAAGAGATCGTTTTCAGTTGCTTTGTGGCAAGTTGGGTATTCGAAATCCAAACGTGCCAACTTGAGGGGGAGTATTAAATTTGAAAAATCTAAACAAATTGGTAGAAGATCCATCAAATCGTCAGAAGAACCATCGAATCATTAGAAGATATGATCATTAAAATCTCTGTAACAAATTTTATTCTTGTATAATTATTTTTTGTTTGTCTATATAAACTCCAAAGTCAATGAGAAAAAGAATGAGATCAAATTTTGATCAATATTTATTTTTGTTATTTCTTTGTAACTTCTCCCTTGAATTCTCTTGTGAATTTTCTGGTTTTCACAAATGATATAAAAAATAAGCCATTCAATTGGTCTCTCATCTTAGTTTCTTCCTATAAATTTTATTAGCGTAATACATGGGTTGTATGCTGTAATTATTTTAAAAGAAAAATTCTTAAATTTGACGAACTAACTATGTATCCCAATTTCTTACTTTTATGTTTATATATATAATCTAGTTCCTGTACAAAATATTAAAAGACAAATATTTATTAAAACATATTTATTCAGTTAAAGCACATAATAACTTATATCGAATTTAACGAGAATGTACACTACAACTCTTTTAAAAAAACACTTTGAAAATCAACAATCTATCACTTAAATTAAAAAAGACTAATGATGCTTATCAAATATGAAAAAAAGTAAATATTCTATTATTAACAGAAAACAAATAAATATTTTTTTATTTATTTAAAATTTCCGTTGTTGCGAGTTAGCATCTAACTAATTCGAAATCGAAATAAAAAATAAAAATACTATTTTTTTAATTAAATTGATGATTTTAAAATTCGAATTTAGAATTATTAAAATTTTGATTTTTCAACTCGGAGTAAAGGATTATCAATTATCAGTACTAACTGAATTTGATTTTAATGTTTTCTTTTATTTTTTTTTAATAGGCTGGAGCGAACGTCCTTCTAGAAAACCAAGAAGGAAAAATAAAGTAGGAGAAAAAAATGTTAGAAAATTCGGAGAGAAGGAGAAGGGAAGCTGGTGGGTTTCCAGACAGAGCGGACGACGTCCAACTTTGACCATGAAGTCAGAGATGTTTTGATGACTCAAAAAGCCGCCTCAACTCTGCCTCGTGTGGGAAAAAACACTTGCCCATCCAAACGCAGCCACGCAGCAGGTATATAATACCAAACGGAACTTATGCAACGATACAAAGCACCTCCTCTTCCTTTCTTCCTGCTAAGGAGAGAACAGAGGAGCAGCACGACCACCTCGTAACGCATCAGAACCGATTGATCGATCGAATCCTTCCTCTCATTTGATCATTGTTTCTTCGTTTTGGTGTTGAATTCTTTCATTCTTTGGAGGACTTGAGGGGTTCTCCACAATGGAGAGCACGGCGGAGTTGTACAGGGTGGGGAGCATGCGGCGGAGCAGCTCCGTGTGGAGGAGGGACGACGTGTTCTCGCGCTCCACCAGGGACGAGGACGACGAGGAGGCGCTCAAGTGGGCGGCCATCGAGAAGCTGCCCACGTACGATCGGGTGCGCCGGGGCATTCTGACGCTCGAGGGGGAGAAGCAGGAGGTCGACGTCCAGGGCCTCGGCATCCAGGAGAGGAATGCGCTGCTCGAGAGGCTCGTCCGGGTCGCCGAGGAGGATAACGAGAAGTTCCTGCTCAAGCTCAAGGACAGAATCGAACGGTACGAAGACCTGCAACCAAGCAGCGAGTGCTCTCTGATTCATTCCTTCCATGGCTGTCTCTTACTCTTCCTAAACCATCTTTGCCTTCGTTCTACAGAGTTGGAATCGATCTTCCCACCATTGAGGTGCGGTTCGAGGACATCAACATCGAAGCAGGGGCGTTCGTCGGCAACAGAGGGCTGCCGACGCTCCTCAACTCCGTCGTCAACGTCCTCGAGGTACCTCAATTTTCTGAACCTTCGTCGCTTCACAGAACACATCAGAGTCCTTCGTCCTGATCACTCGTTTCCTGTAATCTGTAGCCCGTCGGAAACTACCTGCACATAGTTCCGGATAGGAAGAGACCGCTCTCCATCCTTCACAATGTCAGTGGCATCGTCAAGCCACGAAGGTATCTGTTCTGCACGTCTCAACTTCATGTTCATCTGATCTGCTCGTCTCAACTAAAGCTAATTACGGGTCTCTTCCGCTCTGGTTTCCAGGATGACTCTGCTTCTAGGACCTCCAGGCTCAGGAAAGACCACGCTTCTGCTCGCTTTGGCTGGAAAACTGGACGAAGATCTTAAGGTAGCAGTAGTTCATTCATAAGAAACAATCCGCTGCTTGAGCTTGTGACAGTTCCTTCTCAGGACTTGATTTCGCCAGAATTCGAACAAAAGAGTTGATCTTTTCCCCTCTGAACAGGTATCTGGAAAGGTTACTTACAACGGACACGCCATGAACGAGTTCGTCCCTGAGAGGACGTCTGCTTATATCAGTCAGCACGACCTTCACATAGGGGAGATGACCGTGCGAGAGACCTTGGCGTTCTCTGCCAGGTGCCAGGGAGTCGGCACTCGTTACGGTAAGCATCATCTAATTGTGCCATCAATTGATTCTGGCGAAAAAAAATTAGGAGCGATGGAACCAGTTTTGCTGACAATTAAATCTGCAGAGATGCTTACGGAGCTATCAAGGAGGGAGAAGGCAGCTAACATCAAGCCAGATCCCGACTTGGATGTGTTCATGAAGGTGAAAAAAAATCCGCTTTTGCATACATATGACCGAGTTATATCTCCAATTTGTTCACAGAGTTTGACATAATTCGGATGTGATTTTGCTCTGCAGGCAGCTTCCATTGGTGGTCAAGAAGCAAACGTAGTCACAGATTACATATTGAAGGTATATACTCTACTTGGTGTATTGTATCTGCAAATTACAAACTACGATTTGAGCAACAAACAGAGATGAATCCTTTCATAGTCAGTCTACTGATTGCTCATCTGTGAATTTTTTACAGATCTTGGGACTGGACATTTGTGCTGACACCATGGTTGGTGATGAAATGTTGAGAGGGATCTCTGGTGGACAGAGGAAGCGTGTCACTACAGGTGAAATGCTTGTTGGACCTGCAAAAGCACTGTTCATGGATGAGATATCCACTGGTCTGGACAGCTCCACAACCTTTCAGATAGTAAACTCGCTCAGGCAAACCATTCACATTCTTGGTGGAACTGCTGTGATATCGCTGCTCCAACCTGCGCCGGAGACATACAACCTCTTCGATGACATTATTCTCCTCTCCGACGGCTACGTCGTGTATCAAGGCCCCCGGGAGCACGTGCTCGAGTTCTTCGAAACCATGGGTTTCAAATGCCCTGAGAGGAAAGGTGTTGCAGACTTCCTACAAGAAGTAGGTTCATTCTCCTATACAGCTCCCCTTCCCTTTTGTCTGTCCACCAATTTAAGTTGGATACTGTAATTCGAATGATTCAATCATGAAACTGAGCCTCTCCATTGATTCGGATCGATAGGTGACATCGAGGAAGGATCAGAAGCAGTACTGGGCACGCAGAGGTGAACATTACAGGTATGTGCCTGTTAGAGAATTCGCGGATGCCTTCCAGTCATTCCATGTTGGTCGCACTATGGGAGAGGAGCTCTCCGTGCCATTTGATAAGAGCAAGAGCCATCCTGCTGCTCTTACCACATCCAAGTTCGGTGTCAGCAAAATGGAGCTACTCAAAGCGAACATTGACAGGGAACTGTTGTTGATGAAGAGGAACTCATTCGTCTATGTATTCAAGTCTGTTCAGGTAAATTATCCACCTTCATTTCTGTTTTAGTACTTTCTGGTAAATGACAATGAAATGGCAGGCTTTAACAGTCTAGAAATCTTATGCCTACAGCTCACAATAATGGCGTTCATCGCAATGACCGTCTTCTTCCGCACCGAGATGCATCGGGACTCCGTCGATAATGGCGGTATATACAATGGAGCCCTCTTCTTTGCAGTGGTCATGATCATGTTCAACGGATTCTCAGAGCTTGCAATGACCCTCTTGAAGCTGCCTGTTTTCTTCAAACAAAGAGATCTTCTCTTCTATCCTGCGTGGTCTTATGCAATACCATCATGGATCCTAAAAATTCCAATCTCATTTGTGGAAGTGGCGGTCTGGGTTTTCACCACTTACTATGTCATTGGATTTGATCCGAATGTTGGAAGGTAAGACTGATTTCCATGGTAGTTCATCAGCTAGACATAATGATGATGAATGCTTAATGAATTAAAGTTTACCCAACAATTCCATAAATCTCAGTTTAGCACTAAATATTTGCATGACTTACAGGTTGTTCAAGCAGTACATGCTGCTGCTAGCAGTCAATCAAATGGCATCCGGGTTATTCCGTATGATCGCTGCACTTGGTAGGATCATGATCATTGCAAATACGTTCGCACCCTTTGCTCTCCTCATCTGTCTGGTGATGGGTGGCTTCCTACTTGCAAGAGGTACATTTGCTTAAATTGGTTCTGTGACAAGTTATTTCTGCATATCAATAGAACAGTGCATAACATGTCTTTCTGTCTGACGAGTCATTAGATTAACATGTGCTTGCTACCTTTTTGCAGAGCAAGTGAAGAAATGGTGGATTTGGGGTTACTGGATCTCTCCTCTAATGTATGCGCAGAACGCGATCTCGACAAATGAATTTTTAGGCAACAGCTGGAATCATGTGAGCATAAATCTTGTATATTAAAAAGTAAGAAAGATGCTCAATTCTGCGGGATGATTAGCTAACTTGTCTCTTCCTGTCACAGTTTCTGCCTAACCACACACAACCTCTTGGAGTGGAAGTTCTGAAATCACGCGGAGTCTTTCCTGAAGCAAAGTGGTACTGGATTGGCTTCGGCGCCTTGATCGGATACATAATTCTGTTCAATATTCTTTTCACCTTTTTCCTTTCTGTTCTCCGACGTGAGTAAACTCTCCATCTTTTATTGCCATAACTTAACATCTCATATATTGATGGCTTAAATGGTAAACTTTTTCTCAATTCTGATCAATCCGACTGTAACTGTGCAGCATTCGGAAAAACTCAACCAGCAATATCAGAAGAGACCTTGAAGGAAAAACAAGCCAATGTAACTGGTGAAGTGTTTGAACAGTCGGCAAGAGGAAGGACTAACACTACATCAGACAGTAAGTCCTATAAACATCATCAAGCATAGATTTCAGGCCCTAAGAAGTCAGAACTAAGATGTCATGAATTTGAACTTTGTGTGCAGGAAATGATAACGAAACAAATGCAACTAATCAGACCAAGAGGGGAATGGTCCTCCCATTTCAGCCACTTTCCATTACATTTGAGGATGTACGCTACTCTGTGGACATGCCACAGGTACATTTCTCCTATGCAGTGTACAAGATTGATGTTCCATTTACACTACAATGATCTCCTATCTGATTCCACGAGAATGACAATCAACTACGATTACTTTTGCAGGAAATGAAATCACAAGGAGTGACAGAAGACCGCTTGCAGCTTCTCAAGGGAATCAGTGGTTCTTTCAGGCCAGGAGTCCTGACGGCTCTAATGGGAGTCAGTGGTGCCGGCAAAACAACACTCATGGACGTGCTGGCTGGCAGGAAAACGGGAGGATACATTGAAGGAAGCATTAGCATATCTGGTTATCCGAAGAAGCAGGAAACTTTTGCCCGGGTGTCGGGGTACTGTGAGCAAAACGATATCCATTCACCCCATGTCACAGTGTATGAATCCCTTGTGTACTCTGCATGGCTTCGCCTTCCCGGTGATGTTGATTCCAAAACAAGAAAGGTTCGAATACGTGAAAACGAATTGGTTTTCTCTTTTTTGTTTTTTAATTGAATTCATGATTCCTGAATGAGGTAGAACATTTGGTGCAGATGTTCATTGATGAAGTGATGGAGCTAGTTGAGCTTACGTCATTGAGAGACGCACTTGTCGGCCTGCCAGGCATCAATGGGTTGTCTACTGAGCAAAGAAAGAGGCTAACAATCGCCGTGGAACTCGTCGCCAATCCTTCAATCATATTCATGGATGAACCAACCTCTGGACTTGATGCAAGGGCTGCAGCCATTGTCATGAGAACTGTGAGAAACACAGTGGACACTGGAAGAACAGTTGTGTGCACCATTCACCAGCCCAGCATCGACATATTCGAAGCCTTCGATGAGGTGAGCTGACATTTAGTTCCTATCATTGTGGTTAGAAATTTCTTTCCAAGGACAAGGAATCAAACTTAACTCTGATCATGTCTGCTTTTTGGATTGCAGCTCTTCCTTATGAAGCGAGGAGGAGAAGAAATTTATGTTGGTCCATTGGGTCGCAATTCTTCTCATCTGATTGAATATTTTGAGGTAAGATAAATGGTGCCATACAACTTGCTTCTTGTGCATGCTCCATCTGAGATAATGAACTAATAGAGATCTACCATATGCCTTCGTATAGAGCGTAGAAGGTGTTTCTAAGATAACAGACGGCTACAATCCTGCAACATGGATGTTGGAAGTCACCTCGCAGGCACAAGAAGGGATACTTGGGGTTAACTTCGCAGAATTGTACAAGCAATCTGACCTCTATCAGTAAGTGTTCTTCATCATTGGTTTCCTTCAGAACATAAATTGGCAAGTGGCAACATGTTCTAAAAAGGAATTCTGCAATGCAGGAGAAACAAGGCCCTCATCAAGGAACTTAGCTCACCTCCCCCTGGCTCAAGTGACCTCCACTTTGCAACCCAATACTCCCAGTCTTTCCTTGTGCAATGCATGGCCTGTCTCTGGAAGCAACGCCTTTCATACTGGAGGAATCCTCCATACACCGCAGTGAGATTCTTCTTTACAGCGGTCATCGCACTGATGTTCGGAACCATATTCTGGGATCTTGGTACCAAGAGGTATGTTCATAGTTTTTTTTTTCTGTAACTGCAATGTAGAAAACAATTGTTCAGAATTGACAGGTCTAACTGACTTGATGCTGCAAATCATTTACAGGAAGACACAACAAGATCTATTCAATGCAATGGGTTCGATGTATGCTGCCGTTTTGTTCATTGGTGTACAAAATTCTTCATCTGTTCAGCCAGTTGTGGCCATTGAACGATCAGTCTTCTATAGGGAGAGAGGAGCTGGAATGTACTCAGCTTTGCCCTATGCCTTTGGACAAGTAAGCATTCCATTCATACCGAAACTAAGTGCCAAATACTACAAATGCTCTGGAAAAGCTCAGCATGAGACACACCACACTTTATCTGACCATGTTTTTTCCAATTGCAGGTGTTCATCGAGCTCCCATACGTCTTGGTTCAGGCTTTGATATATGGTATCCTCGTCTATGCAATGATTGGGTTCGAGTGGACAGTTGCCAAGTTCTTTTGGTACATATTCTTCATGTACTTCACACTGCTCTACTTCACATTTTACGGAATGATGGCCGTCGGCTTGACGCCTAACCACAACATCGCCGCCATCGTCTCGGCCGCTTTCTACGGACTGTGGAACCTCTTCTCCGGCTTCATTATCCCACGACCTGTAAGTTCTTGACCTCAATTACTGATTGCTCATGCATACATATAGAAATAATGATGTAAGTTGATCCATGTCATTCAAATAACATCTTTATTTCTTTCCCCGCCAACAGAAAATTCCTATCTGGTGGAGATGGTACTACTGGATGTGCCCCATTGCATGGACCTTGTATGGCCTGATTGCCTCACAGTTCGGAGATATCACGGAACCAATGACCGACGGTCGGACTGTTGAGCAATTCATAAATGATTATTTTGGATTCAAGCATGACTTCTTGGGGGTGGTTGCCGTGGTGGTTGTAGCCTTCGCCGTCCTCTTTGCCTTCCTGTTCGGATTTGCCATCAGAACGTTCAACTTCCAGAAGAGGTGAAGAAGGCATTAACCCTGCAGAGGTCATATACTTTTCTGTGAAGGAATAGTTAGAGAAGTCAGTATTACAAAACTCTGAACATCCAACGCTATCAAAGTGTGCATATATGGCGCCTTTTACTGCATGAACTCGGCGTAGACCGAACTGTATTAAAATGTATCGAGTGTTATTTAACGTATAGCTTCTTTGTAGCTTAATAAGTTTTGTATCATTGTATTGTGAGAGGAATTATACATATTAATTCAAATATAGTGTGACAAATTTATCGGATGTTCTCTGTTATTTTGTGTCCATCAACAATAAATGATATTTTGTCGAACCCCAAATATACAAACATCTAGCGGATTCTATTGATCTAAACTAGGGATCTAACACGCTTTCTTTCCAGTATTACCAATGTTTTCAGAAGCTCAAATGGATCAGAACATTTCACCTCTCTTCTTATGAGTTCATATCGAATCAAGTTGATAGGAAAACAAACAATAGAACAATAGCTAGAACGCAGAGGAACTAAATTATCTTCCATCATTGATACACGTAATTTCTTCTACTGACCTATTTTCTTCACATAAACACAGTTTTAATTTATGATCACACATTAACACTGAACTAAAGAAAAAGAGAAATATCGAAATATTTGAGAATAATTTCTTTTTCAAACAGTGTTTTTTTAAAGAAAAAGTTGACTGTACTTTGAAACTATAAATTTATTTATTTTATATATATAAAAATATTATCTGAAAAAGGAGAGAAAAAAAATAACACACAAAAAATATACACAAATTTACGAGGAGTTCTCGAACAACAACTACAGTTCTTTCTGTGAAAAAAATATTAGATGATATAATATTCTACTCAGGCTCGCTGATCGAGTAACAAGACTTTTGTATGGGACGAACGACTTCGCCCTCTAATTACTCAAAAGATTGTGATGCATAAAATATTTACTGAGTTAAAATTTAATGCATTAATAATAATATATATACTAGATAGACATTTTTCCATCTTTGTTAGAGTAGACATTATTATTATAACTTGAGAATACCAAAAGAGTACCGAACATAACCGTCCTTATCCCCTCTCGTCGTTTCCCCTTGTTATGTTGTGGCATTTTGTTCTTCCTTTTCCTCTCCTGTCCGCTCTGAAACCTTCGTCCTTGCCGCCTAAAGGCCGCGAGGCCCTTGAAGCCCCCAAATGCTCTCCAACGCATCTCCTCCCTCTGCAAAGAAGGCCAGCTCTACGAGCCTTCATGGCTGCTCGCCGAGATGGACCTTTGCGGTTTCCCCGTTGGCCCCGAGATCTACGGAAACACGTTACAAGCGCCTTGTCTGCAGACGAAATGTATTCTCCTGGGCGGTCATTATTGGGTTAAACTTTTGAGTTCGTCCTATTTGGTGAAGGAATTCGTAGTTATGCCTCAAAGATGGATTCTGCTGGTTGTATTTGCATACCGAGCAATCTCAACGGATTTCTATGTAAGATGAGGGATTATCGATAATGCATGGAAGATGTTCGAGGATATGCCTGAGAAGAATGTGATTGCATGGATTCAGTGCTTGTGGTATATTTTTATAATGATCGCCATCAGAAGGTCCGGTAACTATTTAATCATATGAGAACTGTAGAAGTTCAACCTTTTCGAGTCGCAATTTTGAGTTTTCTGTTGGCAAGTTGGAACCTACAATATATTAGGTAATTCTACTTCTATCATAAACTTCTATTGTAGGTAGGATTGGTTGAGGTGGCAGAGCTCATTTTCAGTCGAAACAGTCGATAAAGATGTCATGACTTGGAACATGCTCTTATAGGGCGATGTGAGGAAGGACAGTTTTCCACAAGGTGTTGTCTACCTGCCATCAGATTATCAAGCATACTTACCATTTTGATTATGGGACTTTGAGATCCATCATATATGCCTCTACAAGCCATGCAACCTACAAATTGGAAAAGTAACGCATGCAATTCCAAGTAGTATTGCATACTTGTATGAAAATTGTGGTAGGATCGACTGTGCAAAACTTAAATTTCATCGTACATGTCCAAGAGATTGGGTGCTTTGGAACATAGATTTTTGCTTATGTGAATATGGTATGACTACTGTGGCCTAGAGGATATAAGTTTTCTTTTTGCCTATTAGATGAGTTAGAGAACATACCACCGCCAAGTGGTTTCATGGAATTCTGTTATCTTTGATTTCCTGTGTAATGATCGGGTGAACGATGCCAAAGATGCAAGTCAATGGTGCTGGTGATGTCCTACTGTGAACACATGGGCACTCTTATATTATTTGGTTAGCTCAAATGGATGTGGATATGAAGCTATTGATCTCTATGCTTAAATGCGAGCGATAGGCTTCAATCCGACTCCTGCAAGCATTGTGGGAGTAATCTTGGGTTGTACCAATGTGGTCTAATTGACTTATGGAAGGATGATTCATGGAAGTGTAATGAGACAAGGGCACTTATCATCATATTTTGCTAATGCTTATGCAGCTTCTGGTTTGATGGCAAGGATGCTTTTGGTGTTAGGCTGTTCTTTATTTTTTATTGGAAGTAGAACGAATGAATGAGTAACCAGATTGTTAATAATGTTGTCGTTGATTAATCCATCAATATTGAGGCAAAGAGGTTACAGTCAATAGGCTTCTTGTTACACAGAATTATTTAGTCAGGAATCCTACATGTAGTCGGATTCAAAATAAGAACTGAATTATATGCTTTTGTAGCAGGTGTCAGGTGAACATATGATTGATACATTCCGCAAATAGATCATATGGATGATACATTATGGTGCTAGGACAGGGAAATGAAATTTAATTGCATGTTCCCGAGTGCCATACTAGTAGATTCTATAAAATGAAACCCTGTGTCACTGCATTGAAAAGATGAATTGACTCGAATCCACAGAGCACCAAAACAAGACCTATTCAGATCTCTGTGTGTGTGTGTGTGTTTAAAGACCTTGGTCTGATGATATTATGAGAATGTGTGATCGACACTGCCGAATGTATATAAGAACCAGACAGAAGTAGGTGGTATTTTTTGTGCTTTTTGTTTCCTGCTCATTGCTAGGATACGCAAGAAGACAGAGCCTTATTATAATGAGATATAGCCATTGATCCCGAGCTCTAGCACCTGCATGATTAGATGGTCCACAAGGACAGATAATTTTGGGTCAATGATAACTTTAATATGTTCTCTAGGTGTTAAATATTTACTGCAGCCACTAACTCAAATACTCATGTTTCAACAGATGCCCAAATGGAAACCAATTCTGTATGGAAAAATGGAGAGAGAAAGAAAATGGGCCACTTATGCTAATTATTTTCACTTGACTCCAAGGGCAAGACCATCCATCTCCTAACGATACCCAAGTGAAGCTGGAACTACTGATTATTTCATTTCTCAAATTGAGTGCTATCTAATTGAACCAACCCCCAACTAATACTGTGGTCTCTATCCTGATTGGACTCTGTTTGCTTTTGATACAGCAATTGGGTCCATTTAACAGATCATGGCGCTTGGAGCACCCATAATGCAATGCCCAGCAAAAACAAGGCCACCATTTGTATTTTGAGAGAGAGAGAGAGAGAGAGAGAGAGAGAGAGAGCATACTGCCGCACTCATCAGAAAGGCTTTTTTTTCCTTCTATTAGATGAGTTAGAGAACATACTACCGCCAAATGGTTTTCAATGGAATTCTGTTATCTTTGATTTCCTGTGGTGAACGATGCCAAAGATGCAAGTCCATGGTGCTGGTGATGTCCTACTGTGAACACATGGGCCACTCTATATTATTTGGTTAGCTCAAATGGATGTGGATATGAAGCTGTTGATCTCTATGCTCAAATTCCAGCGTTAGGCTTCAATCCGACTCCTGCAAGCACTGTGGGAGTAATCTTGGGTTGTACAAATGTAGTCTAATTGACTCATGGAAGGATGATTCATGGAAGTGTCATGAGACAAGGGCACTTATCATCATATTTTGTTGCAACATCTCTCATTGACATGTATGCAAAATGGTGGAAGCATAGATCTTTCAAGATTTAGAATGGTGTTAGATATAAATTTGCCTCTCTATAATGCTTTGATATCTGGGTAGCCGTTTCACGGGCGAGCCGGCTGGCTAAGCTCTCAGACTCTACAAGGTTATGTGTCATCTGGGCATAAAGCCAGATGATAACAGAGCCTTCACTGGTCTTTTGTCTTTGTTGAGGACGGTTTGCAACTCCGCAGGAATGACCTTTCTACATTATGGCTGCTTTTGGAAACGGAACCAGAGTCAAAATTGGCTCTGATTTCGGCCTGGTTTCCGGAACGACGTCAACCCGACGCAGGAACCCGGGGTCACGACCCCGGATTCCAACCGCCGATTCCTGCTAAACCGGCGGTTCTTGCAACGAGTGTTCCAGTCTTTTTTTTTTATTTAGACGCCGTATTTTTTTACTTTTTTTTTTACTTTTTAACTTTACATAATAATTTTTAGTTAATACTAACTAAATTATATAATTATAAATTATTAATTATTTCATTATATTTTTTAACTAATAATTTTATGATAATATTTACTAATTTAAATGTGAGATTAAAATAAGTTATATATTATTTAAGTATATAATTTATGTGAATTACTTTATATTACTTAAATTTATTTTATAAGAAAATATTTTTTTACCTTATGTTTAATTTATAATATAAATTATTTTATTAGTTTAATAATAATTATTTAGAAAAAAAATTTATGAAAATATTATTGTAAAAATAATATATTGTGGGTTTATTTTTTTTAATAATTTTAACCGATATATTTTATAAAATATATTTTATGAAAATATTACTTTATGAAATTAATTTTATATTAGTTAATATAATTTTTAAATTAAAATAAGTTTTATTTTTATCAAAAATATATTTTATATTTCTGATTCTCACTTTTTATTCAAACACCCTTAAAACCTATATATAATCATTATATTTTTAGTTTATTCAAACACACCTAAAATTAATCTATCACATAAAAAAACTCAAAAAACTCGTGATTCTCTATACAAACGCAGCCTATATAACTTCAAGAAACGAGCACTTCATACTCAAACCACATCAATGAAACACTTTCACAAGAGTATGTGGTTACTCTGCCTGCACGCGGTGCCATCATCAATGAAACACTGTGTCATGTCTGCATAGTCCATTGAACCTGATGCACATGTTTTAAAATCTTTACTTTTCTGTATACATGGCAATTCATGAATGGAATTTGGTGAACATCTATCAGAACACGTGTTTAATCTGGAACCTAGAAACTCAAAACTACATCACACTTACAAATGCTTATTGATTGATGGCAAGCAAGATTGAGATAAAATTTTAAGTGAGTCATAAGATAGAAAATTATAAAATCGGATCGAAAATTGCAAAATAAAATAATATATTTTAATAATTTTTTTACACAATCTTTAAATTGGTTTTCAATAAATCACAATTTGATTAATTTGCGAGATAAATATATTGAACTCCAATCTAGATTAATTATTATTATAAATTATATTTTTTATATAATTAAAATATTTATTTGAGATCATACGAAATAAATTAAAATTCTATTAAGACCACACCTATAAGATTCTCACACTAACATTGAGATCAATTAGGCTTTATTTTTTAAAAAAAAAAGATTGAAATCGATTAGAACCCTCAAAATCGTAAAATTTTAAGATCTAGATTGGCAAGGATACTTTTATTGTTAGGCTTTTTTTTTTAAAAGGAGAATGAATGAATGAGTAACCATTTTGAGGCAAAATAATGTTAGAGTCAATAGGTTGCTTGTTGGAGAGAATTATTTAGGACAATCAATAGGTTGCTTGTACCGTTTGGTCAAGCTGCATCTCAAAGCTTGTTTTAAATAAATATTGTTTTGATGTGCTTTGGGTAGCGTTTGACAATTAAAATTTAAGTTCTTTTGGATTCTCGATGAATAGTTGATTTGATAGATTAGTTCTAATGGTGTTTGGATGAATTAGATTGTAATAATCAAAATTAAAAAAATTGATTTGATAGATTAGTTTCAATGAGTGTTTGGATAGAATATGAGAATAAGAAAGATAAAATATATTTTATTAGTAAATAAAGATTAAGTTGAACAAAAATTGTGATATTTATTAATTTTAAATATATTTTAAATATAATATTATTGCAAAAAAATACCAAATTATATATATATATATATTAATAAAGATTAAATAATTTAATTAAACTCATTCGATTATATTATAATTTTAAACAAAAAGAAGTAAAATAACTTTTAATTAAATAATTGAGTTAATTAATATAAATTGATTATTAAATTAATATTATGAAAAATAAAATATTTTTTGAGAGAGGAGAGAGAAAAAATAAAAAAAATTAACTTGAAATAAATTATAAAAAGAATATAAAAGAAAAGAAAATAAATTTGTAAGAACGAAAAAATTGTGTAAAATATGAGAGAGAAAATAAAAGTGTCACGTAAAAAAAATAAAGTGGGAGGGGGTTCACTCCCCTCTCGTGAGCATCGTCCGATTCCACCAAAATGGTAGAATCGAAAGCACTGAAACCGAGTCATGTGACACCCGGTTCCAGTGTTTTAGTTCTGCCTCGAAAATCATCCAATATCACGTCGTTTGGCAGAACTAATCAGAATCAGAGCAGATTCTATCTTGGTTTTGATTGTCAAACTGAGCCTTGGAGTGTGGATGCATTTGGAAAAATTTTTAGAAAAAATTAACTTGTTTTTTTATCTATGATTATTCAGTGAGATTTTTTTACTATTTTTTAGCTGAATATGGAAAATACAATTATTTTTATTGCTTTTCTACAAAGTTGAGAGATGATCCTGCATAATAAAGCACCGTGTGTAAAAGTAAGTTAGCTTTTTTTCACAAATGATGTATTTTTCAAACGCAGCCGTAATAAGATATTTGATAATGTAGAGAGAAGCACATAATTTGCTTTGAGTTGCCGCCAATTTTTACGGAAAGTATCTAAAAAAACATAAATACAATAAAAAATAAGTTGTGCTTTGTTAAAAGCACCTATGTCACAGTAATGTCAAACACAACCTTAGTCAAAAATCCTACACGTAGTCAAATTTGAATAAGAACTGAATTATATACTTTTTTAGTAGGTGTCATAGTAGATCATATGGATGATACATTATGGTGCTAGGCAGGGAAATGAAATTTGAATGCATGTTCCCGAGTGCCATACTAGTAGATTATATAAAATGAAACCCTTTATCACTGCATTGAAAGGATGAATTGACTTAAATTGACAGAGTTGAAGATAAGATTTATGATTAGATTGGTATTATAAAAATTCGAGATAAATAGAATAAAAATTAATATAAATAAAATATGAAGATGACGTATTTTAAATTTGCGTGGATCATGAACTCAAAATAAATAATTTTTTTAATGAATCGAGTGTTGCTATAGGTCCAAGAGACAAATAATTTTGGGTCAATGATAATTTTAACATGTTGTCAAGTGTTAAATATTTACCGCAACCGCTAACTCAAATACTCATGTTCATCATACATTTGAATAGATGCCCAAATGGAAACCAATTCTGTATGGAAAATGGAGAGAGAAAGAAAATGGGCCACTTATGCTAATTATTTTCACTTGACTCCAAGGGCAAGACCATCCATCTCCTAACGATACCCAAGTGAAGCTGGAACTACTGATTATTTCATTTCTCAAATTGAGTGCTATCTAATTGAACCAACTCGCGACTAATACTGTGGTCTCTATCCTGATTGGACTTTGTTTGCTTTTGATACAGCAATTGGGTCCATTTAACAGATCATGGCGCTTGGAGCACCCATAATGCAATGCCCAGCAAAAACAAGGCCACCATTTGTATTTTGTACATACATGACTCCGTAGATCCAATCATGTGTATTATATGATTATAACAAGCACGCTCACCAGAAAGATGCGAGTGATATGAAAAATAATTGATGGTGTTAGAAGTAGAACTACCAGGACAATGTCAGCAGCAGCACTGCACGCTACAGCAGCTTCCCAATCCTTAGCAACTGCACAGTCACACAAGCTGACCTATTTCTCTCTTCATTTTTTCTTTTGTTTGTTTGGGTCTGTAGAGTTGCACTGGTGTCAGTCAGCAGCATGAACAGCGCACTCTTGTTTTAACAGGGGAGAGAGAGAGAGAGAGAGAGAGAGAGAGAGAGAGAGAGAGAGAGAGAGAGCAGCAGCAGCAGCAAAGGAGCCTGCCATCTTCCTGTGAAAAAGCTGGTGAGAGAAGGAGAAGACGACCCAAAGCTGCCTCCCATTCTCGCCGGCCAGGACCAGGGACAGTGTGGGCAGTCTGTGCCGGGGAGGATAATGGGTTTGATTAATTAAGTTTGAGAAATTAAATGGTAGGATATAATCATAAATCATATATGACATTATTAATATTGAGTTGGGTTCAAAGAACACAACTTAACCTGATTACGATGTGGTTGATTAATTAAAATGAGATACACTTACTACATTAATTGAAAATGAAATAGGTACTGTAAATCTAATGCTGTTTTTTATCATTTCAAATAATAAAAATAATTAATTCAATTGTGTACTCACTTGATTTTTTATCATAGTTTTTTATTCAACATCTTAAGAGTTTAAATGAATCCAATAACAACTTTATATAAATTTTAATTTATCAATATATTTTGCTTTTGATTAATCTGTGTAAATTTAAACTTAGGTGTTGATGATAATAATATTTTATTTGACATGTACACACGATTTGAATAGTTAATAATAGATAACGAATAAAAAATAATAATTAATTAGTAGCGAGTTAATTACTAAATTTAATAAAAGTGTTCGACAAATGTAATATTTAAATAAATTAATAAATAAAATTTGGCTAAAAATATAAATAATTTTCATTATAATATGTACTATTAAATAATTTATTTTTATTTTAATTATTTTAATAATAATAATAAAATAAACAATTAATTAAATAGTTAATAACATAATAATGTAATAATAAATAATAAAGTAGTCAAATAATATAAAAGAATAAGTGTATCATACAAATTATAATTAATAATAAAATATTTTAAAGATATATTTTAAAATAAATTTTAATACGTTAGCAGCTATATTAAATGTTGATATTCCAAACGTCATATTGAGTTCTAAT
Source organism: Pontederia paniculata (assembly GCA_001647135.1). Classification (NCBI taxonomy): domain Eukaryota; kingdom Viridiplantae; phylum Streptophyta; class Magnoliopsida; order Commelinales; family Pontederiaceae; genus Pontederia; species Pontederia paniculata. The sequence continues at coordinate 17,158 of LTAE01005377.1, forward strand.
CATTTGTCTATCGTTATATATATCAAACATTTTAAATAACATATTAACTTATTCATTATCATAAGTTATTTTAATTTTTTTCAAATAATACATAATCCTAGTCAAACTTCATATTTGATTTAATTTTCAAGAATGCTAAAATTTAACCATAATATTTCCATAATAATAATAATAATAATAATAATACTTATTATTATTTTTAGTATTATTATTATTATTATTATTATTATTATTATTATTATTATTATTATTATTATTATTATTATTATTATTATTATTATTATTATTATTATTATTATTATTATTATAGTAGAATTTTTATCTTCTAAGAATTTTTAATTCTTCAAAGTACAAATTTGGAAACTAGTAAGTATAATATGATTTACGCCCAATGAATAAATAGTTATTTATTTACAATATTGTTTCATCTTTATTTATCTTTTTAACTTCTTAATATGAAAATAAAAGTTTAATTAATTAGATCAACTATTCATTATCATTTTTATCTTCATCATAATCGTTTTATTAACAATTTCAATGATATGCAGTCCACAATCATTTTTTAAACAAATGTAATTATATATTTTCTTAGGATCTCATTTTTTATATTTTAAATCACATATTGAGAGGGTGCTTAGATGGCAAGCGATAGTTGAGTCTACTCTACATGGCTCTAAATCTTGGTTAGTATTTAGTTTTAACTAAGTTTTTAGGAAAAAATACATTTGCCCATTATTATTATTATTATTATTATTATTATTATTATTATTATTATTATTATTATTATTATTATGGTATTTAAGAAAAAAACAAAACAATAATTATTCTTATCTATTTATATTTCGTTAGGATTCTTATTTGTTATAGATCTTAATTTAAAGTTCAAAAGTAACCTACTTTTTCATACATTGCAAGATAACAATAATTTAGTAATCAACCTTTTCTTATATTAAACATATACCTTGTCGACTCATCATTAATTTATAAAAAATTCTAATTTATTATTTGTTTATGTCGAGTTAAATTTAACGAAACGTCAGATTACCCCCTAATCGATATTTTATAATTTTAATCTTGATGGTATTTTAATATATAGTTTTCCTTTGTTAGCTTCATGTTCATGGAAAAGATGCCCTCGCCTCATGCCACTTGATTCCTCTTAATTGAACGGTGGCCACTTCGTTTGAGTATTAAAGATTAAAAAAACAAAAAAAAAAATATCATGAAAAAAATGTTAGTTTAATATCTCATTTCAAGCAAATCTTAAATCAAACATGAACAATAAGAAAATGAACACAAATCATGATAATGAAATGGAATCACACACAAGGAAGATGGGGGGACAACCCAAAAATATTGTCGTGTAAAGGCAACTAGGAGTAATGTCTGTTGTCCGGATTGGCCTCCAAACATCATTTGATCCTGAGATCTTTGGAACGTTTCGGATGGCCACCACAGAGAAATCTTGTCGTCTTTACAGAAATATCTAAAAGTTCTAAACCATAGATAATAATTGTTCGATAGGATACATAAAAATAGCGATAGCATTCTTCACACCACAATTTTTTTCCGTTGCTGAACGGTGGTATAATCACATTTTCTTTGAGAAATGAATATTCTTGAATAATGCATTTAGTTATGTAGTAATTTTATTTATTTACCAATTCATCACAATCCTCCTTCGTATTATCGCTTTATATTATATATATATAGGGGCGGAGCTAGACAAATCATTGAGAGGTGCATATTTTAAACTAACATTATCATAAAAAAATAGAATAGTATGAGAATAAAATTCTAGATAAAATTTTAATTTGAAAATTAAATAAATATTAATTATTAATGACTAATATAAAAAAATTTGATGCTAAAATAAAAGAAAATACGTATAATGAAAAATAATTATGGAGAAAAAAAATTGCCACTAGGTTTCAAAACTTATTTTGTAGCTTGATTTGTTTTGAGAAAAATATTTTGATAATTTTTTAATACAAATTGTGCTATTTATCATGTGCTATTTAAATAAATGAAGTTAATTATGAAATTATATTTTTATTTAATTTTATTTGGACTCCAATATTAATTTAATTGGTTATGGACTGAGGAGATATCAAATTTGAGCATGACTGCACATAAAAAAATCAATGAAAAAATTTAATAGGTAGACTCGAAATCAAAATCTTAGCTTCAACATTCATATAGTTGGTCAAATACTCAATCCTTCTTATGTGATTAATACATGTACTAAAAATAATCTTAATTTTTCAGTGGGTGCTAGTGCACCCCCTTGCTCCCCTTTCCCTCCGCCTATATATATATATATATATATATATATATATGTCGCGCACTTATATATAAAGGTATAATTAAATATTTTGTACATAAAATATCACTACTTTCTATTACGCTACATGCGCTTATGTTGCACGTTCCTTACTCTCATATACCTATATAGTGCGTGCTTTATCTATTAATGATCAAATTAAAAAAATAAAAATAAAATATATGATTATAGAATAACAAACAAGTTAAATCAAATGACATGGTCATTAACTAATTATCATTGAAGAATTTGTTATTTTTTAATTATTTTTTTGTAGTGCAATTCTAATGTTTCACTAGTTGATAAATAAAAATATTACTCAAGAGAAAACATATTTCCCATTGATCAGAAATACAAGTTAAAATTAAGAAAAATGAATTCCTCATTCAAATTTTAAAAAGAGTTTTCTTTTGCTAAGCATATCTCTATATCTTCAAACACAAGTTTTCTTTAACTTTTCCAAATTCACTTTCCATGAATTTAACTTTCTTATTAATTTATCTTTATTAAAATGTACTGCGAGTGAGCCGAGTATTTGTTATAAAGAAAATTGATAAATAATTATCAAATTATTAGTTGCATGAAAAAAAATTGTCGGACTAATAAAGTAACTGACAATAATCCTTTGCACTAATTATTTAGCAATTGAAAATTCTACCAGTGACAATTCCTTTCCCACAAAGCATGGGTTTCCATTCCAATAATTACTAACATTTTCCAAAACAATTAATTCTGGACAAGCCAAGAAAAAAACCAAGAAGCCCCCCTCCATCCGTTACACAGAAAGAACAATAAAAATTAAATAAAAACAGAAAATAAAAAAAAGAAATATTGATCGAATAAAAAGTGAAGAAAATACACATTTTTTTCTCTTGCTGACGCAGGGTGCGCCTTTTCCACTACGGTGTTGCAGCTGGCGCCGGCGCCGGCGTCGGCGTCGGCCCGCCGGAAGCACCAGCTTTAGACTGCTCGTCGGAGGAAGCGCGCACTGCCTCGCCATTGCTCTCCGGCCTGTTGGCGATCTCCTCAATCATGCGGACGACCTCCGGGAGCTCCGGTCGGGCGTCGGGCATGGTGGCGACGCAGGCCATGGCGATCTGCAGGAGCTGCACCATCTCCTCCTCGATGTTGGCGTAGCGCATGAGCTCCACGTCGAACACCTCCGCCGTCCACTCCTCCCGCACCACCGACTGCACCCACCGCGGCAGGTCGATGCCGTCCTCCCCCAGCGACGCCTGATTCGGCGCCTTCCCGGTGAGCAGCTCGAGGAGGAGCACGCCGAAGCTGTACACGTCCGACTTGAACGTCGGCCGCCGGGTCTCGATCACCTCCGGCGCGCGGTATCCGGCGATGCGGTTGGGCGGGGCGTTATTGCTGAAGAGTGGGTGCAGGCAGAAGTCGGACAGCACGCAGGAGTCGAGGTCCGAGCGGAGGATGACGTTGGAGGCCTTGACGTTGCCGTGGACGATCTGCGCCGTCGTGTGGAGGTGCGCGAGGCCGCGGCCGGCAGCAATGGCGATGCGCACCCGACTGTCCCAGTCCAGAGGCGACCGACCCGATCCCCGGCTGCCTGTGTCGAGCAATAATAGCAATGTGACCGGTCAAAATTGAGTAAAAACTCGCACTTGATCACTCGTTTTAGCGATCTAACAGGATTCTAATCTTATTGTTTTCTTCTTCTGAAAAAAATCTCAGATGCTTTTTGTAAACCACACACTTGGATCAAAAATAGTGGCAAACATCGACTCAGAGTTAACGCGTCGTTGGACTTTGGTGATTGCGATGAGGCGGATAATGACGAGAAAAAAAAGAAGAAGACAGTGATGCTGCTGTCAAGATTGAGAATAAATCGCTGAAAACTACATAAATTAAAACTCGTACTATTAACTTCTATCCACCACGAAATTTTAAATTAGCTATCTAAGCCAACCTTTGGATCATAGAGCTTCTAAACAAGCCAAATTATGACATCATGCTGGTAGGTATGAATAAAAAAACAATTGAGTTATTGATGAATTTTCCAACACATTTCTTTTGCTAGAAAAGAATTGGAGAGGACGAGTGAAAGCCAAAATATTTAACCTCTCAATGCTAAACCTTTTAACAGAAATTACAGCGTAGTTTAAGGTGACGGGAAAGTAAAGGCACGTCGGCCAGCGATGCTCCAGTTGAAACAAAATGAACTCGGACGGCACCATTTAAAACGCGGCGATGTCAAGTACGTACTATCACGGTATCACCGATCGGTCGCAAACAATGTGCCCAACCTTTGCACGGCAATTTCCTTTTTATCTATAAACATTTCCATGTCAAATGCGATGACACTGCACAGTTTCCTATTTCCATGTCGAACGACCTCATTTATATTCCCGTCCGTCATAAAGTTAAATATTTTGTGTTCTATTTCAATTCCTCTTTACTTAATTTGATGCCAAACTAAATTAAGTAAAGCATGAAGGAGTTAACGAGCTCGCTCCCGTGCGATTCACAAGTAAGAAGGCCTCTGCACTAATCACAGCTGTCCGCCATTTATTGGACCCACCACCAAAGACCACACACATCACGCACACACGCTTTATTATTGTACGCAAAAAGGATCGAGTACCACTTCTCTCCACCTCCTTCCATATTTGATTTCTCTCTCGCTTTTTTTTTCTTTCTTCATTTTGTTCTTGCAGAAAGAAGCTTGCCATAAACGTTGCCAAATGTCACCTGCGTCGTGTCTAACAAGCAAATGCAGCTTTTTGCAGGCAGTTTGCAGTTCGCCGCTAGAACTTTCCCCTCCGTTGCTAATTCTAAACTAAACGTAACAAAACCTAAACGACAAAGGAATCTTGTGAATTCCCGACGCTTCTGCCTTCTCTAATGAAACGTCGGCAAACGTAGATGCATTATGAATCGGACTCGACACAACTAATTGATGTTAAAGAGAAAGTAAAAAAGAGAGGGGAAAGAGGAGCAAAACTGACCGTGGAGCAGGGAGGAGAGGCTGCCGGCGGGGAGGTAGTCGACGACGAGCAGCTTCTCGTCCTTGGAGTAGTAGTACGCGCGCAGGGGAAGCAGGTTTTCGTGCTCCACCTTCCCCAGGGATTCCATGTGCACCTCGAAGTCCCTCTTGGTGGCGGCCACCTCCTTGAGGCGCTTCACCACCACCGTCGTCCCTTCCTCCAGCACCGCCTTGTACGACGTCCCCACGCTTCCCTTCCCCAACACCTCTGCCGACGCCCGCAGCAGGTCCTCCAGATCGAAGCTGTACCCACCCCCTTTACCCACGAACACCAGCCGGTTCCTCTCGCCGTCGCCCGCCGCACCTCCCGGGGCGCCGCTGGCGCTTGCGTCCTTCGACGACGACGTCATTCCCGTCTCCGCGGACCTCGTCACAACCGCCGGGCCCGCGCCCCTCGGGAGGCCCTTGTCGCCGCCTGCTCCTTGCCCCCTCTTTCGCCGCCGGGACACGCAGCAGAACACCAGCAGCAGCAGGATCAGCAGCAGCACCACACCTCCGGAAACCGCGATCCCGATTATCGCTCCCGTGGACAGCTTCTTCGACGACTTCTTTGCTGGCTGCTCCTCCGCTGCCGGCGACGGCGATGGGGATGGGAAGAACGGGTTGCAGGGCGGCAATGGCCCGCCGCAGAGGTCCAGGTTCCCGGCGAACGACGACGCTGGGAACCGCTCGAGAGACTTGGGAATGGAGCCATTGAGCTCGTTGTTCGACACGTTGAAATCGTTGAGGGAGGCGATGCTGATGCTGGGGAGGCTGCCGGAGAAGCCGTTGCTCTGGAGGAGCAGGCCGGTGAGATGGGTGAGGTTGTTGAGGGCGAAGGGAATCTCGCCGGTAAGGTTGTTGCGGGAGAGGTCCAGGCGGTTCAGATGGTCGAGTTGCGCCAGACCAACTGGGATGCCGCCGGAGAAGAGGTTGTCGTAGAGGTAGAGGGCGCGGAGGAGGGTGAGGTTAGCAAGGTCGGCGGGGATGTGGCCGGAGAGGCGGTTGGAGTGAAGAGAGAGAACGCGGAGGCCCGACAGGCGGCCGAGGGTGCCCGTCGGGATGGAGCCGACGAGGCCCACGCCAGGGAGGCGGAGGGCGACGACTGCGCTACGATTGGCGTCGCAGGTCACGCCCACCCAGCCGCAGGCCGACGTGGAGTTGCTCCACTGGAGGCGACGCTCATGGGGGACGGCGGCGATGAACTCGAGCAGCGCCGCCCGGTCGCCGGTGGGCTCGGCGCGCGCGGGTCCGCAGGCGGCGGCAAAGGCGACGACGATTAGAAGGAAGGTGAGAAGTTGCTCCATGGGGAGCTGAGAGCGAGCGGGACGTCCACCGGAAAGAGGGAGCTACAGGACACGAACGGCCGGAGGCATTCTACGGCAATCCGGCGGAAACAAGGCGATCGGTCCCTGAAGGAGTACCTCCCATGGAAGAGTGTGGAGTACTGAGAGCAGGGAAGAGAGAGAAAGTAGCAGTGGTTGTAGTAGTAGGCGTCACGAGGGAGGAGAAAGAAAGAGTAGGAAAAGGCGATGAGGGTGGGGTTTGGTGTCGAGGCGTGCGTGAGTACGTGAGAGAGCCCGCGTGAGTGAGAGAATATGAGAGAGAGAGAGAGAGAGAGAGAGAGAGAGAGAGAAACGTTTCGGTTCGTTTCCCGGGAATTTTAACTTTTTATCCCGCCAGATTCATATTGCCATATAATACTAATTGCCTTCTAAACATGGCCCGTGACATGAGTTTTGGAAGGGGAAATAAAAAACAGTAACCACATTTAGCTCTCACTATGTTTGATATAATGCGCAGCTCAACACCACCCATCTAATGGCAGGATTTGATGAGCAAGTCTTCTTCTTCCCAATCCCATCCCTGGAACATCTACGCATTCCTCCTTAAACATGGTACATAAGTAATTGAATGCTTCAGGTTTTTTTCCTTCTCGATGGGCGTCATATTGCATCGGATCGGTTTGGATTTGCTTTAATAGTGCCGACGAGGTGTTTGATCTATGTAATCGTCGTTGCTTTTTCAGCCGACTGGTTCGATTTTTTTTTTTTTACTTTGTGTTGCTGCAATCATTTGCTATTATGTCTTTTCGCTGCGGAATGATGGCGCTCCAGTTTGCAAATTATGGTTCTTTTTAGACCTTTGCGTTTGCTTACTTGTTTGTGTCGGTCATGACCTCAGAAAAAACATTGATCTCCACGATCGAACGACAATTAAGATCAAACCAAAACGAAGAAAAATAAATAAAACTTGTCTCTGTAGAAATCAAAGCTTCCTTGTACATAAATGATTAAAAAGATAAGATATTGCACATAGAATGTAAGGTTTCAATGCATTTGGGTTCTTTCTCTCTCAATCTCACTGTGATAGGTATGGTTTATAAGTATCAATTTGTTCGTTTGTTGTAAAGAATAATAAGACAAGGAAGTATTAAGATGACGACGATTGCGATTATTTTCTAGAATATTCTCTTCACCAAGTACTGATATTTTTTTTGCGACTTTTTCTCTCAATGTATGTGACCAATTTCCTATTGTTTTCTCTAGTTATAATTTATTATGAATGCTATGTTTTATATTTCAAATTTCTATCAATGATAATTTAGTGAGGATAAAGTCTTCATGCCAACAATATATTTGTAGCTTTAACTTCATGTTTTTTTGGGGTCATCATATGATACATTGCACAAAGGAGGAAGTTGGAGAATATTTGGTGAAAATTACTATGAGGAGGAGGGTCCGGAGTCATGCAACTGGAAAGGGGAGGGGAACAGAGCAAGTAACAGAGGATTTCCACCAACTCAAAACTTGAAAAGAAAGAAAGAAATTAAAAGGGGAAGAAGATGATATAGGAAAGATAGATGAAGGGATTAGGTTGTCCCCCTCAGCCATGTGCTTTGAGTGTAGTAGCATCCTTTGCCCTTTTCCTGTGGTATGCTATTCATCACAACGACACAAAGGCAGCCAGCAAATGACACAATATGGTCCATCATGGAAAGAGGAAAAAAAAAGAGATAAAAAAGAAAAAAAAAATAATGAAGTATGTCCCACAACTAGTGTGTTATATTGTGAAACCGCTCAGCAACATGTATGAGCGGCCAATACATTCCAAAATGTGTTGACCTTCATTAAGAATCTCTTGCCTAACTTGAATCCAAAGGCAGAGTTCCTAGTAGTGAGTAAATGTTCAGAGAGTGACATAAAGATTTAACCTTTTGGTGCGAATAGCCTTTCATTCTCAGCAATTTTGGAATCAAACATCAAGTTTACAGCACAATTCCTTCTACCATATCTATGGACAGTGCTATCTCTGCAATCAAGGTGGACAAAGAGATACATGATGTTTAGGTGCAAACTACGCATGATATAATTATTAGGGGAGCATCAAAAGGCAATAAAAGCTCGTTTGTTTATGTTGCAGATTGGAGAGACGAGCAAAAGAGGCCATAAACGGCGCAAGTTTTAAAAGTCCTTTGCCACAGATTGGTCATCATGCGTTTAAGTGAACAATCATGTGGATCCATAACAAAGTCCAGCTAATATTATATTATAAGTTTTTATCATTGGACGTATCTGACAGTGTGCATCCCACCTGTTTGCAGGGGAGAAAAAAGGGGTAAATTGCTAAGTGGCGGAGAACAACTTAAAAGTTAAAGAAAGTGCTACTACCATTTTGTCCACCTATGAAATGTAGAGGTATATTGTTGAGTATCCTATGCATTTTTCAGCTAGTAAAACATATATCAGCTAATTCAAACAACTTGTAGGCAGGAAAATGTACTTTGTGCAACCAAATATGTAGTTAAACAAAATAATATGGACTTAGAAAAAACCTTCATTGGATCAATCTTTGCAACCCAAGTTGTAGACTAGAATCACAAAGTGGGGACATGATAATTTGGGATTGTATTTTCAAGTATTGTTCTTATTTTTATTTCATTACTTTTTTTTTCTAACAGGTCAAGAAATATTAGTGGTTCTTAATTCTTATTGCTAGAAGGCAAGGGTCCTGTGATTAGCAGATAACAGTATGAGTACTAGGTAGGTTTTCCACTTAAATGCACCTCGGAATGAAATCAACATTGAACTACAACATATATCATCGATATATAAATTAAAGTGGACCTGTGCAAGGATTAAATGCTTGACATGAAACAAGGACATTTGATAGAGAATGCTCCAAGATCTTGGCGACCTGAAATAATAATGAGGCATCAAGTACGTACCTTGCAGATCCTCAGAACTCTTCCTGGCATCTTGTCTCCACTTAAGCCAGATCAGATTGTGATCAACTTTGAATAAAATGGCAAACATGTTTTTTTCTTCAAAAGGGAAAAAAAAAAATTAAATTATCATATAATTGAATGTGCAGTTGCTCACTCGTTCTACGCTATTTGATAAGTTAATATGATATTGATGTTTTTAAGAAAAAAGAGCATCCTCTTAGTAAACTCGACGATTATAGTAAAATATTTTACTTAATGAAATTGCTAACTTCCTTAAGAGAGCTTAGTTGTATCAACTATCAAGGCATTAAAGAGAAGAAAAGGATATAGTTGCATAAAGCTGGATGCCTTGCTTTTTCCTCGAGAAAATAAATTGCACGGTATCTCGAAGAGAACCTGTAAAATTCTCAGGAAGTTTCCTCCGATTTGGCGAAGTTTTGTGGAAAAGGAGGAAAAGACGAAGAAGGAAAAATCCACCGAAAGGCATAAGGAAAATAAAAGGTGTCATACATTATTTTGCAACTTTTTAAACATGATTTAATCATTAAATTTTAATTTCTAGTTTACTATCAAATTTATTTATATAAAGAATTATTCTATTCATATATATATATATATATATATATATGATTCATGCATGAATAATTTTAATAATAAATTATAATCGTAAATAAAAAATTGATGATTAATTATATACATGGCATCGTATTAATAATATAGTGCATAATACGCTCAGTAATTTGTAAACTTATCTATATTCTGTATCTAAAAAACCTACGACAGGGTCATTACCTTTTTTTCATTTTAATTAGAAATAAAAATAATAAAGAATTCAAATGTCAGCATAATACCTTTTTAATATTATTTAGAAAGTAATTAATCATACTATATTTTATTGCTTTAAGAAACAAGACTCCAGTGAATTAAGTTGAAAAAGCATCAAGCATAAGGTATGAGCACATCTTTTATGGCAGGCCACCGGTTATGACCCAGAACATTTGACTGATTGATTCCAATGTCCAATATAAACCTCCATGGGTTTCTCATCTTGAAGGCCTGTCAGAATCAACCAAGCATTCTTCCAACATCCAACAAAACTGAGCCCTCTTTTCTATCAAATAAAAATTGGCCTTCTTTCTAGTTTGCAATGAATTTATTAGAAGAAAAAATAAAACTACAGAGATATAAACATTTATGTTGGCTAAACTCTTCATCTCTAATTTGTCTATTGATTCCTAAATATATTCTGGACATAACAAACTTCGAATATCTCATTCCCTTGAGTTGGTAGGCACTCGGCAGGCTACCCTTCTCACTTGGTTGGTTTGGACGGTATCTTTTCTGGCTACCGACAAGAGTTACAAAGAGGGCATCTAAAACGAACTTTGGTGCAGTTTATGCGTTTATGAGGATAATTAATTTTACTTTGTTCTTTTTCTTTTTTTCGTATCCAAATGATTAATAATAGTTTGAGACAAAGAAATAAAGATTTACAAAGTCATCGTTGATTGATTGTTCTTTTTTTTCTTACTACATATATTGTAAATACATTAACAACTATTGGACTAACTGAATAGTAGAATTAAATTTGAGTCCAGAAAATTAGTTGTTTGATATTCAATAAGTAGTTTAATATTTATTTGTTTTCGTGTAGGACGATGTTGTCATATGGACAAGCAGCTGCGTGTTGACCATGGTGTGCGTCGTGGTAAGCACTACAAGAATATATGTTTTTAGCGAGTAAAGAATTACCCGCTAATTACTCGCTATTTACTCGCTAAATACTTTACCGAGCATTTAGCGAGTAAATGGGCGTCGAAACGTTTTGCCGGACGAAATTCCCCGACCTTAGCGAGTAAAGTTTTTCCTCGCTAAATAATCGCTAATTGGCTGTAACTAGACGTAAATTGCTCGTAAATGCGCCGCTGAAATGTTGACATTTTTTAATTCAAAAAAAAGAAATTCCTCGTCGTTTTACTCGCTAATTGGTCGGAAATTACTCGTTATTTGGC
>LTAE01005378.1:0-18477 GCA_001647135.1 Pontederia paniculata
AGCTCTCTCTCTCTCTCTCTCTCTCTCTCTCTCTCTCTCTCTCTCTCTCCTGTGCATGCAATGCAAGAATCATCCCCTTCCCAACCCATTTGACTGCACACAGCTCCACATGCATCATTTGATGCAAACATCACTTCCCCCCTTGACCTCTCCTTGAACCAGCACCACCACCGTCGTAAAGGTGGCGCCTTTCTCCTTCTCCACTGCCATCATGCGCTGGACCTGCTTTGTTTGCGTGCTCCTTCTCTTCCTCCTCAGCTCTCCGGCGGCGGCAGGATCGTCCTGCCACCCGGCTGACCTCCGTGCTCTGGCCGAGTTCGCCGGCAACCTCACCGCCGGCTCCGTCACCTCCAACTGGTCGTCATCCGACCTCTGCTGCACATGGGACGGAGTCCTCTGCGGGGAGACCCCCGATTCCGGTGGCCGCGTCGTCGGCCTGCTCCTCCCGGGCCGCGGCCTGCGGGGGACATTGCCCGGTTCCCTCGCCTCCTTGGATCGCCTCCAGCTGCTCGATCTCAGCGGCAACGCGATGTCCGGGCCCGTGTCGGTGGTCGGGCGAATGCCCGGACTCCGCTCCGTGAACCTGTCCTCGAACTTCTTCACCGGGTCTCTCCCCGATTTCGCCGCAATGACTGACCTCGCCTTCTTCAATGTCAGCAACAACCAGCTGACCGGCGCGTTCGCCGGAGGCCTCTGTGCTGAGAACGCTGCCGTCCGGGTTGTCGATCTGTCCGCTAACAGGCTCTCGAGGCCGCTTCCCGTGGAAGTGTTCGCTGGCTGCAACGCCACACTGCGAGAGCTCCACCTCGGCGTCAACTCGTTCTCAGGTGCTCTCCCGGCGTCTCTCTTTAGTTTGACAGCGCTGGAGAAGCTTTCTTTCTGCTACAATAACTTCTCCGGCCGCCTGGACGAGAGGTTGGGCGAGCTCTCGAGCCTTCAAACGCTCACGCTCTCCGGTAACAGCTTCTCGGGGCCTCTCCCTGATGTGTTCGGGGGGCTGCTCGAGCTTGAGCACTTCACCGCCCAGTCCAATCGCTTCTCCGGAGCGCTGCCGCAGTCCTTGGCCAAGTGCAAAATGCTCAGAGTTCTCGACCTCCGGAACAATTCGCTCACAGGTTCAATTGATCTGAACTTCTCGGCGCTGCCATTTCTGAGCTCTCTCGATCTGGCATCCAATGATTTCAGCGGCCAAGTTCCTATTAGCTTATCCAGTTGCCAACAGTTGAAGACTCTGAGCTTGGCTAAGAACAATTTGTCTGGTCAAGTCCCAGACCAATTTGGCGACCTTGTCGCCCTTTCCATGCTCTCATTGTCTAATAACAGCTTCCATAACATCTCGGGAGCATTGCGAGTGCTTGGAAGATGCAAGAATCTGACCACAGTTATCCTTACCAGGAACTTCCATGGAGAAGAGGTTCCTGATTCTTCTGATGGTTTTGAGAACTTGGAGGTCCTTGCACTCGGGAATTGTGGTCTTACAGGGAGGATTCCAGATTGGCTTCTGGACTGCAAGAAATTGCAGGTCTTGGATCTGTCATGGAACAGGTTGAGTGGCAGAATTCCTGCATGGATTGGGCAGCTTGATTCCCTTAGTTATTTGGACATCTCGAACAATTCTCTGACAGGCGAGATCCCGAAGAATTTGACACAGCTGAAAAGTCTCATTTCCGGGAACTGTTTGGCAAACGGGAGCTTGGTTGGCATGCCATTATATGTCAAGCGCAATCAAAGCAGTGGTTTACAGTACAATCAGCTTTCAAATTTTCCTCCATCTTTGTATCTGAACGATAATGGCCTGAGCGGAACGATTTGGCCGGAGTTTGGTAGATTGAAAGAACTTCATGTCTTGGACCTGAGCAATAACAACATTAGTGGCAGCATCCCGGGTGAACTTTCAGGGATGGTTAACTTGGAGGTGTTGGATTTATCTTTCAATAATCTCAATGGATCCATTCCTGAATCACTGTGTAGCCTAAACTTCTTATCAAAGTTCAGTGTTTCTCATAACAATTTACAGGGCACAATTCCTAATGGAGGACAATTTTTCAGTTTTCCGAACTCCAGTTTTGAAGGTAACCCTGATTTATGCAGATCAAATTGTAGTAAAACACCAGAGATGGGGCTGGGTGATAAACTCCCATCTAACATGAGCAGTAAGGTTAGAAGAACTGCCATACTTGTGATAACCATCAGTATTGGCGTCAGTATTGCATTCCTTCTAGCTGCTGTGTTGCTTAACCTCTCAAGAAGGAATTCTAGATATTCATTAGATGAGGAGTATCTCGAAGATGGCCAAAGTGGATCCTACGACTCAGGCTCAAAGCTAGTGCTTTTCTTTCAGAATAACAATGCCGAAGATGTAACTATCAATGATATCCTGAAGTCCACTAACAACTTTGATCAAGCAAATATAATTGGATGTGGAGGGTTTGGCCTTGTGTACAAGGCATACCTTCCTGATGGAACAAAAGCAGCAATCAAGAAGCTCTCAGGTGACTGTGGACAGATGGAACGAGAATTCCAGGCAGAAGTAGAAGCCCTCTCGAGAGCTCAGCACAAGAACCTCGTGTCCCTTAAAGGCTACTGCAAATTTGGCAATGACAGATTGCTCATATATTCCTACATGGAGAATGGTAGTCTGGACTATTGGCTGCATGAGAGGGTTGATGGTCCATCTTTGCTCAAGTGGGAGATCAGACTAAAGATAGCACAGGGTTCAGCTAGGGGGTTGGCTTACTTGCACAAGATTTGCGAGCCGAATATTATCCACCGAGATGTAAAATCCAGCAACATTCTGTTGGATGATAGATTTGAGGCGCATCTAGCAGATTTCGGGCTATCAAGGCTCATTCGTCCTTATGACACCCATGTGACCACTGATCTGGTTGGAACCTTAGGATATATCCCACCAGAGTACAGCCAAACTTTAATTGCCACTCTGAGGGGTGATGTTTTTAGCTTTGGAGTTGTTTTATTGGAGCTCCTCACTGGTAGAAGACCTGTAGATGTGTGCAAGTCAAAAGGGAACAGAGATTTAGTGTCTTGGGTCCTTCAGATGAAGACTGAGAAGAAGGAGGAACAAATATTTGATACATTGATTTGGAATAAGTCCTTCGAAAAGCAGCTTTTAGTGGTCCTTGAGATTGCATGTAAATGCATAACCCAAGATCCAAGGCTACGGCCATCTATTGAACAAATTGTATCATGGCTTGATGCTGTTGGGTTTGATGGATGATGTCCCCATTTAGTTTCTCAGTTTTCTAAAGAATACAGTTAAAGTTAATGTTTAAACCAGAAGCTTATGACCCAGTGATATAACAACATATATTGTAAGTATATATCTCGTTCTAATATTGATCAGCGACATATTTTACTCTGATTCTCCTTTTTCCTCTTTGAATGTAATCCCTTTCTTTATCCTCTGGCGCACTTTGCGAATGATAGAAAAGACTCACATTCAACTAAACCAGGTTTCCTTGAACTTGCCTTAGTTAAAATCAAAGAGGTTGAGCAAATCAAAATGCCCTTCATGCAAACAGATAACAGCATTGTTGCTGCTAATAACTATTTTAAACCTTATTATTTAAATAGTACAAGCAAGCTGATTAGTTTTTTTACTTTTGGCATGTCACCACTCAAAAATCCTTTGGCATTCTAAAATATTGATTGTTTCTTGTCAACTTGTCAACAATTGTCCATTATATTTAGGATCATGCATTAAGCTACCTGTGTCAGTTGATGTGTTAGAAAATAGCATGACAACATGCAACTTTGCATTTCGAGTTATGAGTTCTCTCTACATTAAACGCAACTGCATAAACCATGACTCTTTTGCCATTAACTATTGTAATAGCAATCTCACAAAGGTTTGGATTATGAAATGCATGTATTCGTTAAATGATACAAATATAAAGTCTTAAGTTTAAACTAAACATTCTGGCATGATTGCTCATCTGTTACCTAATTGACCTAACCAAAACAGATAACTCATCTCGGTTTCATTTTTTGAAAAGAATGTAGATTTCATTTAACTGTGTTTATTATACCTCAAAATTAAATTTTCTCAAGGTTTATCATCTTGGAAAGTTTTTCTTTATCCTTCGATAATTTTAGGTTTTCCTTTAGATAAACTATTAACTAAGCAGTTATAAAATAAGAATTCTGTTTCATAATATATTTATCTACTCTGGTTGTATGAATTGTATAAGGTATCTTATGTTTATGGAATTCCACTCTGTTGGAATTTTTGAAAGCTTAAAGTCTCTCATTCCTCAAACTTATACTAAGCAATTATAACATAGGGATTCTGTTTCACGATGCATCGTTAATGTTTTCGATGGATTGATAGGCATCTCATGGAAATAGAATCTTACTTCCAAGTTCTGAAATCTCCAAGTTTATATGATAAGTATGAAATAAAGCAACTAATTAATTACTGCAACAATAATGATTCTGAAATAAACTATGTTAATGGTATCGAAAATTTTAGTAAAATAAAGTAATCCCTTTATGGTTCTTTTCCTTGTGATCCTTTCTTTTTCACCTCCTTTACGGAAAATTCATCGCTTACATCTAGATGTCAGAGGTATTAGCCAATGTCACACTCTTCCATGCAAAATGAAGGCTGCCTCTACTTACATTGTGGTCGGATTTAAACATCAAATGGGCATTCTATATATGATTCTAAATATTATCTCTAGTTGGGTTTCTCATGCAAAATTTTCTAATTGTTCTGTTCAAAATTAGCATTTTATCTGTTCTCTTTGTCCCTGATACATGGTTATTGATGTATTGAAATCGCTATTTTCATACCATTGATACAAGTATGCAACCGGCTGAAGACGAGGTAAGCTTAGTATCAGAGCTTATGATTATGAATTAGTGGGTGCTTTTAGTTCCAAAGGACCAATCTCCCTAGCTTTCTAATTTCAACCTGCTTGTTTCTCTGTAGGTTTAGAAATGAATTATCCAGTGGAAACTTCAGGCATATTTGCTGGCTCGGTGTATTGGGTGCAGAAAATCAGAGACTGTGGTTCAAGTCTAATAGCATGCAGCAAGGGCAAGCAGTCATTCTGTCACTTGTGCTAATTATGGGTCTGTTGTCTTCTAGAAAATGGCAAAGATTAGCTCAATTGCTTGAAATATGGAAAATGTGAGAATAATCTGTTCATTGTATTTCTCATGCCTAATTTCTTTTGTAGTTTTCTTTAGAATTATTATTTGTCTGTAGGTTGATTTATGAATTAATCAAGGCTGAGACAATGTTCTACCCCAGCTGCTTAGAGGAAAAAGTAAAGGCTGCATGCAGTTGGTTCAGTTAATAGTATATAAATTTTAAGCATTGTGCCTATTTGTCCATATTATTTGGATTACTTTATTTTCATGCCATAGAAAATGTTCTTGAGTTATTTTTCATATTTTATCTGATACATAATATGTAGACTTTTGGGAAAATATTATAGTATGTTACTACAAGGGAAGTTGAATTTTCCTTCAATATCAACATCATGATGATGGATCATTACTAAACTGGTTTCTGACTGTGAATCAAATACAAGAAGTGTGTTTGTATTGTGTAGGTCACAGTTTTTCACTTTATGATGATTGCAGGGCTGAATGAGTTGCAGAAAGCTGCTTCTCTGGAAGATACAGGACAAAATATAACTGTGGCAGTTCTTAATAATAGTTATGTGACTAATCATGTAGGATTATTAGAATGTAATTAACCTTATCGAAGGAGAACGTTTCTTTTAACAATGTATTTGTCAGGACTGAACTCCAAATTATTAACTAGCAGCATTTTTACATTGAGACAATTATAGGTCTAAAACAATAGGATCATATGAGGCCACGCAGATTTATCTCTTATCAAATGGGTCTACTTTCGATTCTCTCATGTTCATAAAATTTTTTATTGGAAGTCTCATATGTGATACCCGAGTCGGAATGAAATCTTGAAAATTGTAATGGTAATCGAAAAAAAAATTGGTCTAATGGACTACTATTTAAGTGATCATTTGATTGAAATTATTATTTCAAAATAATTTTTTTGTTAGATAAGAAGATAAAATAAATATCTTTCTAAAATTTTTATAAGCTTAATTATATTTTTATTTGTAGACTTTATATTAGGCTATGGCATACATATTTGAGTTTTACCATCCCCAAACCTGCAAAGTGTAATTTTCTATCATACTAAACCAACAAAACACTGATATTGTAGGAAGTCTTGGGTTGGGCACACATTTATAAACATGTGTTTCTTTTCACTATTTCTCTCTTGATACATGAAAAAATAGGATATGTTGTCACAACCTAAACAAATTCATAACGTAGTAAGTGTAAGCCCCAAGATGATGATGAAAATGAAAGTTAGTCCCACATGAATAAAATACGGAGGTGGTCATGAGCTTATATGTAACATTCTCCCTTACAATTCAAGACGCATTTTAAATTCGTGTGGGTCATATGAGCCCAAAGCGAACAATTTTTTGAATGAATTGAAGACCTTACAGAAGGTATCAGAGCCAACCTCGCATGCTCACTTGAACCATGTGGGTCGACTCAACGAGGACCTTGAGCTCCGAAGGGGAAAAAATTGTAAAGCCCCCAAGATGATGATGAGAATGAAAGTTAATTCCACATGGACAAAATACGGAGGTGGTCATGAACTTATATGTAGCATCCTCCCTTATCATTCAAAACGCGTTTTAAATTCGTGCGGGCCACGGGCCCAAAGCGAACAATTTCTTGAATGGATCGGGGTGTTACAGTAATTAACCTGAGGACGTTTCAATTTTTTTCATTTTTTTATGAAAGAGCTTTAGTTGAAAATTAATTTAAAAAAAAAGGATACTTGAAAACAATTGGAAGAATGCTGAAAGCTGAAAATTGGTTGGTCATATTTACCATTAGGAGTAAGCATCAATTAAAATTTAACAGACTATGACAGTAGTTTCTGTACTTTATATTAAGGGTTTAAGCTTCTTTCAATATGACATTACGACCCATGAGTTTCTTAAATTTGATTTGATTCAAATAATCACCCTGGATTTTGAAAAATAGAAATAAACAATCCCCACCCTTCTCATGAAAGAGGTTTGCCCTTAGCTTATTCCATCTTTTATACCCCAGTCAAAGACTATCATTGGGAACCAAACCTTTTGCTCATATTAAAATTCACCAGAGGAAGGCACTCTAAATAGTGTGCACACAAAGTGTTATTATTTGTCTTGGCAATCCAGTTAATGGAGGAAATCCATTGACAAAGATAATAAATCATTTTTCAGAAAAATAATTCACAAGGTTAAGATAAGAATTAAATAATTGTTTGTACCGACTGGGAAATAACATTTAATAGATTGCATTGTTGCTTATTTAAGCAGTACAGGTAAGTAAACCATGAAAAAATATGGTGCAATGTTTCACATGCACACCAGCCAATGAATAGAACTATTAAGTTAAACAAATCGAGCGACACATCCAGATAGAAATTTCAAAGTTGCCGATATGACAGCTCGTAGTGAAGAATAATTACTATCAAGAGAAAAAGGAAACATAAAGATCAGTAGTAATACTAGTTTTGTACTCCTGATTCAGTTGCAGTAGTAAGGAGCTCATTCCATGTCGTTAGCTTCCGCCTCGGTCTGTTTCTCATATGGCCTTCGGTTTTCTCCCTGAAATCAACCTTTTCCCACCCACTAAATGGCACAACTCTGATGTTCTTATCTTCTAGGAGTTGGAGAAGGCCTTGCCTTCCTAGTTTTGGTTTTGAGCTAGGAGCAGCTGTATTCGGGCCATTCTGAAGATCCTCCAAGATACTCGAGACCTGTCATTTATCAACGTATGAACCAAGAACAAGAACCTGGAACTTTCAAACAATTTATATTTCACTTAGTAAACTCCATGAACTTAAAAATAATATTCTACGGTTCCCGGAATGATGAAAACTTTTTCTGACTAAGACTGGTTCTGCACAACAGGATGTACTTCTTAACATGCACTTCTTTATGACCTTGATGGGAATGGAACATTATACGTGAGTATACTGAGTGTTACCAAATTTCTGTTTCTCCATGACAATGTCGTCTTCATTCATGTTTCAGTAATAAAAATTGGTTGACTTTTGAAAGCTTCGTGGTATTAATTGGACTTACAGTTTCCTCAGCACAATGGAGATTTGTCCCAATTATTCCAGTTGGTCCTCTTTTCAACCATCCAACTACATATAATCTTTGCTCCACAATGGCATTCTCTTGGCGATCATTGCTGAGCACTCTACCTCTTATGTTAGGTACCACACCTGCCGGTGAAAATTAGACATCATAGACCATGTTATGCAGGAAAAAAAGAGGAGAATTTGGTTGAATCGTCACAAGATATAAGCATATGCTTCGATTAGATTTTAGAATATGGCGTGACCGGATCCATGACATCCTCACTAAGCAAATATAAAACTTTTATTGTTTCTTTCTCACGAGAATCCAAAAGTTCAGTTAGTTGTAATTAGTGCTGCAATATCACCTCAGTATAGCCACCTCCTCTTTGCCTGTTTCAAAGGCTCAAGGACACAAGATTGTTCAAATATTTATTTGTTGAACTTAAGGCTCAGAGGTCTAATTTAGACTACAAATGGATGTGTTAGATGCAAAAAGGATTAAGTTATCCCTTTGTGCATTGGGGATGAGATGACATATTGGTTTGACAACAGTTGTACGGTACCTTACTTGATATGGCAGATGAAGTTGATATCACACTTAAATTGAAGTCTGTCATGGTAGTCTTATGCAGTGAACCTACTTTTGACTTCACTTGTAGTTAATCCCCAGTTGAAATTAGTAATTCAACTTAAACCAAGACAGACTTGTCACAATTCAAACTGTGGATTTAACCTTGCAACCAGTAAGAGGAAACAAGATTCATCGTATAGTTGAAATGTGTACTAAATTTAGGACTTTCAACTTACTTGCGCCAAACAACCCACTATAGAACTTGCAAGAAGACATTTTACCTTGTTGTAAGCGAGACAAAATGGTTGGAATTGCATTGGGTTGACATTTGTTTATGATCAAATTGGCTACAGAGAAACTAAGAAAAATAGGTTTAATGCAATTCCAACCACCTATGTCCAACCTCCAAACAATTAAACAAATGACGAAGTCCTACAGTTGTGATCTGGGTAGCAATAACAATCCAGTATCAGCTCGATAAAAGAAAACACAACCATGTTAAAATGTTAGCAAGCAAGACTCATAGTTTTGGTCATACAACAATCATTTATGCATCTCAACTGCAGCTAGTAACTTCACTTACATTGCATAGAACATAGCTCCATGTGAAGTAACTAATGTTACCTGCGACTTCTTATAAAAAAAATCTCTAAAATTTAATGTTGCATTAAGATTAACATTCATGCAATCTAACTTACATACTTATATTTATATTTCACAAGGTGTAAAAGATTGAGTTTGTAACTAACCTCTATACTCATCAAAGGGCAATCCCTCAACTGGTAGTGACTTGTAACCAATGCTCTTGAGCACCAACCTAACCATAAGAAAGTATATATTGCAAACTTTGTTGAAACAAAAAAACTCCATTAAGCACACTGAACAACATACCCACATTCAATCTCTTCGAACTCCCCAGTTCCAGTTGCGATTTGCTTTCCAGAATCATTTTCTGGTGAACAAGAATGTTAAGCCATCATCAGGGCCATTATAAAAGGACAACTACTTTTCAAAAAAAAATGTTGCATTGTAAACGCTATTTAGGAAATGTCCACAGAACCTCCCTTAAAGAAAATATCAGTGATGAATTGATTAAACAATCTAACCTTTTAACTGTGTTTTCTCAAAACGCACAGCTCGTATGCTGCATCCATCATCAGAAGGCAAAAAGCTATCAGGTCTCCTAAAGAACACGAACTGGAGTTCTCGAGGTTCAGCAATGCAATCTTTCCGACTAGAAGTTGCTGCTTTACATAATAACTCATAAACTCGTCTGTGTATTCTGTTACCTTTAAGTTCCTCCTAAAAAGAAAATGCATAGAAAATAACTTTCTTCAAGAAAGCAGCTAAATAGAATCAGAATGATATTCGACAGAGAGAAATAATAGAAAATGTATCAGTCAACTGGTACAATTTTCATAAGAAGAATATTTTTTTCCTCAAGACCAAAAGCCTATTGTTTATTGTCACTAACGGACATCTTTAGGAAATTTGTAGCAGAGAGTAAATAAACAGTATATTCAGTATAAAATCGATTTCCAAAGTCACATTATTGGAAGTGAAAGCAGAAACGTTTCCATTTTCAAAACACATAATCAGAACTAGATGTGAAGGGCTATAGTGTGGGAATGAGTTTCGAATTATTAAACAAAACTACAAATTACAAGATAGAACTTCTCATTATATTATTTTCTCTGTTAACCCTGGTATCCAGAAGCCCATTGGGCCTGACTAATCCAGTTCGAGACAGGAGCATTAACGGACACTTCCAGAATTTGATCTCGTGAAATCTCATCAGGGTTCAACCCGCTAACCAGTTGAACCAACCAATTGTTGGCAACACCTCATTATATTTGGAAGTAAATGAAGAAGAAAACCAAAAGAAGAGGTCGGTAATTACAACACAACTGATAAATACCTCATCCATTGGAGATGTAATTAGGTCAGATTCTTGAACATGCACTTGGATATTTTTGAGACCTGCATAAATAGTAAATTAGGTAAAATGTGACAAATCGATCTTGTCCTTAAAGCATTCACATTTTAAACTAGCAGTGAACAATCACGATGGTGTAAAATCTGTTTATCCATTAAGACGTTCATGAACATCTTTTGATTGTTTCAAGGGCAATAGTCAAAGTTCAGGGCTCTTACTAACCACCAGATACCCTTTGGAACAAAATATGTAAAAATGTGCCAAAAGGTTATGCCTTGAGTGTCTAACATTCCTAACTATGTCGTCTGATAGACTTTTCAGTTAAAGTATATGAAAGACGATTTTCTAATAGGTACAGGCAGCAAATGTAATCAAATTCAAACAACAACAACAACAACAAAGCCTTATCCCACTAGGTGGGGTCGGCTACATGGATCATACGACGCCATTGCGCTCTATCAGTAACCAAATTTTTTGGTATATTATTCGTTAATAGATCTCGTTCTATTAGCCAAATCTTTTTTTAAGTAAAAGGACGACAGCCAAATCTTGTAGCCCAAATAAAACACTTTTACCAAGAATTTCACGCAGTTCCTTAGCCGTGCAAGCTGCCTGCACTGGGCCTCGCCTTCCGACCAAGTACACCTTCCTTTAGAAAAGTGGGCGACACGATAAGCACCAAAATCAAGTGTCTTTTATGCAATATCTCAACTGAAGTAAAAAAGTCCTTTATCCATACAAGTAGCAAACCTGATGCTGCTTTCTTGAAGAGAAACCAAAGCATGCTCAGCAATATCAGTTGTTTCCAACTCAGTAACTGGCCTCAAAAGAATGCGTGCAACATCAAGAGCTACATTACCCTGAAAATGATGTTTAGTTAATAATCTTTCGAAGGAAATTCTTTAGTTAATATTGTAAAAGAATTTATAGAAGATTGATGAGTTAACAACAGATCTAACTGATCATGTTGAAGTTTGCCAAAAGAAAAATTGATCATGTTATATCTATCAAACAGGATAAGACATAATAAACATTCGATTGCATAAACATGTATCTGCTGCATGCTAATCTATAGGCTAAATTGTTATGCAATGTCCAGAATGTTGATATCAGGCCAATGAGATAACTAATTGCAACTTCAAAGAAATATACCTGCCCAAGAACTACAGCAGTATCTGACCTCTTCAAGTCAGGTGACATGTTATAACAGTCCGGATGCCCATTATACCACCATACAAACTCTCTGGCTGAGTGTATCCCTCTCAAATTCTACAACATAAAAAAGATAACGAAAAATTGTAAGTAAAATGGGAGTGTAATGTACCTAGCACATACTTCATATAGTACATTACTTTTCTCCATCAGATTAACTTGGCAGGCATGCATCACAATCAAACCCATTAATAATTCATAACACAAGCTGGTGGATGGCCATAGGATTAATCCGACAACCCAAAAGGACAGAGAGATGTGATTATCCCATTAACGAGTTGAACAAAATATTTTTTAGAATGATAAATAAAATTCTTTGATTGTGAGTGTCATTATTTGATAACCACGTTGTGTACTAACAGGGGATGTAGTACGATGTGTTCTGGTGGTCAGGCATCGGATTGATTCGACAACACAAAATGATAGAGAGATGTTATTATCCAATTAACAAGTTAAAATGTCTGATTGTGACATTTTTTTAGAGCTTGATTGTGATTATTGTTTTCCGACAACCACAATCATGACGAAGCTCACTATTTAACATATAAGATAAGTGAAATTGGTGTACTTCATGGTGCGTAGGACGAAGTGCATAACACCCTCATTTCCCTCTTATGTGTATGGTCTTTTACTTGCCAGATAAAACAAGAAAATTCTCTAGTCAAAATTCAAAACAAAACCATACCGCAAGCAGGAAAAACAGTTAAATAGAAACAAACCCATACTGCAAGTATGGGCAATATGGTGCCAGCGGAATGCATATATATTTGGTGGGGAAAGAGTATATAATACAAATGACAATGACAATGCTCCGGGGCTGGAGAATTGAAATTGAACTGATCTCTTGTATACAGTTTCACACATATACTGAAAATACTTAATAAAATGGATGACTAA
This sequence comes from Pontederia paniculata, assembly GCA_001647135.1. Lineage (NCBI taxonomy): Eukaryota > Viridiplantae > Streptophyta > Magnoliopsida > Commelinales > Pontederiaceae > Pontederia > Pontederia paniculata. The sequence goes on from LTAE01005378.1 coordinate 12,775, forward strand.
CACTGTGTCAGTCATCCTTCTTTCTCTTAAATAACATTAGAATGTGCTTGTTTCAGAGAAAATTTTCTTTTAGGAAAATATTTTCCCCATTTTCTGAGTTCGGCAACCAGAAAAATCATGGCCAACAAAAAAAAATTGTTGACCAGAAAGTAAGAAAAGGAAAATTTTCCAGTCACACGTCGTCTCTTATGGTATAGTTTTGAATTATTATTTCTTGCACAACCAAACAACAAAAATAAACTATTTTCTGCATAAGTGGTAGCCATCCTCTTCCTTCTGCAAAATAAATCCCTTGAACAGTTCTCTCCAAAATTTATATTCCTCCAGAACTTATTTTTTAATGAAACAAACACAACTTTCATGACCTTCTTTTCATTGCAATGCAAGCAAACCTTTAAACAGCTTACAACTTTAATCTTGTCATAATATTGGCTCCAAAAAGTGGTTAGCTTAGCAGGTGACTACCAACTGGTGTAGTCTCCTTTTCTTTCTCTCTCAAAAAAAAGTGGTTAGCTTGAAAATTGTGCACTAGAAGATTTCAGCATGATCTTCTTATCCCATAAGCAAATTATATGGAAAAAGGCACATGTAAACAAATTTATTTTTTCATCCTTAGATACTACTATTATTTTCACATATTTAGCCCATTATACCATGACATGCAGGTTAGAATGAGTAGAAACCACCCTCTTATTCTAGACAGTTGCTATTAAATTATGTCTTCTCAGTGTTCTAGGCAGCACCAACTAAGGGGAGAGAGTTAACTATTGATCAATTTATTAAACATGTTGTATTGGCTAACTATGTAGCAAGTGGTTTACAGTCTTCCGTGTTTGACTACCAAAGGACATGTTAGGAACATGTACATTCATGAATTTTACAAGATTATGAGAAGCAGCAATGCATATTAAGTGAGAGAAATCAACTCACTTCACCAGGCACGCCAAGAGATCTGTCACTTTCTGCACCATAAGCCAGCACAACCTGATCATAATTTGTCAAAAATAAGACTAGGAGATGAAAATTCATTAGAAAGCACGAACACTTGTTTGGTTCAACTGAATAGCGAGTTGAACACTGGAATGAGAAGGCCTTAGGATCAAATCCCAGAGTTGCCACTATTAGACTTTCTGCTCTCCGCCTTGAACTGAATTAGCCAGACGCTAGCAGCCTATTGGATACCAGGGTTTACACCGAAAAAAGAATTCGCTAGAAAAGTAAAAGGATAAGGAGGAATCTTAAAACTGAAGTTTTCAGAAACTTACCACATCATACATATCACGAATCTCAGTTAGAGAGACACTGAATCCTAGTGATACATTGCCAAAGAAGGAGCACCTTTCATGTGAAGCGACCCGAGAAAATTGATTTACCACAATCTGTTGCCAAATTTCTGATAAACTGAGCTCAATAAGAAACACTAAGTAACAATTTAAGTAATTTTGTTATAGATTTAGCGCTAGATCTACAAATATGGCAATTGCATGTTATTCTCTTATTTGACCACTTTAACAAAATTGTTCAACTGATGAACTTCTACAAACTGTAAAGATGTTCTATTTTTACCCTTTAAGAGACTACTAAAAGGAATATTTTGATACATGTGTATTAATTTTCATGTCCATGCATATAAGGACGAAGAGTCTTTGACGCACATGAAATTATGTATAGAACATTCATCAAGATCCACTTGTCGAACTCAAATGGGCATTATTGATTGAGTTCATTCAAACAGAGAAGTATGAGTGTCATCTAATGCACACATTTGTATTTGCAAGTTGTGTTAATGTGCATCTCAAAGTATAGAACTTCTAATAGCTACGAAACGAACTCTTTTTATATTTCATATAACGTTTGAACTCACAAGTTTCACTTATCCAAATTGTAAACCATCAAAATTGAAGTCGCAGCTGCTTCCTCTTGAACATTAAATCCTTTGTTTTGGACAGATAGTAACCTCCAATGAAACTGAAGCTTAAACAAAGACTCAACTTTGTATGGTTGATAAAAGAATGGTCATTGAATATATATGATAGTTCTAAACATGGGACAACAAATGAAAATTCATGCTCGACTCCACCACCTATTGCCCATTCAATCTTCAAATCTTAAAGTGTACATCATATCCTAGTGTCCACAATGATTTCAGCAATGACATAAATATACACACTTGAACTAAGACCACACAACTCACCTTTGTTTCAGGATGATCAGGTGCCACCCCAGAACGGACCAATCCAAAGGGTGTTGGCAGACGCTCAAGGATATCAACCTGGGCTTTTTCACAAGCTTTCAACACCTGAACACAAATCCACAGTTCTTGAGAATGTTCTTTCTACAAGAAAAGCTTGAGCATGAAAATAGTCCATGACAAGAGCCTACTTCCCATCATAGCATTACATAGTACATGAGCCAAATTCCCAAGTTACAATTTTTTTTTTCTTTTGCCAATTGGTATCCTTTTTAAAGAACAGAACAACTGATTCGGCTAAGAAAGGCACCTTCTCTGCGGTGTAGAATCCGGCAGGGCCGCTACCGACAATGCAGACATGAAGCATCCGGCGACTCAGAACGCAAAGATCTCGCCGTATCAGCTTACTCCCCAGGTGAAGACCGAGGAGCCGATTCATAGATCCTTTGTTTGCCGGAGACGGAAACAGAAAAAACGATGACTCGGATGGACTCCTGGGTTATCAAAGTGGGCGAAGGTGGAGATTGAGAGCCGTCCAGGTCGGGGCTCAAATGACAGGGATGCACGGAGAAAGCAGGGATGAACAGAGAAAAGCACCTAAACAGAGATCGATCGAACCATGTGATGGAGAGTTGCAGGAGGATGGTTGAGGTTGTTGAGGAGAAAGCTTGCAAAGGGAGAGAGGGAAAGGTGTTCTTGATGGGTGGCAGCAAGGCCCGAACAGTAGTACACCAGCAAGGCGAGGGTCCGTCGGCGCGAGTCTGCCGGCGGCGAGAGGGCTCGAGCACGATGGTGGACGAACAACCGTTTGCGACGGCGACGGCGACGGCGCGATGGTCGGCGACGGCGCGATGGTAGGTCGAGTCTGAAAGCACAGCTGCTTTTCGTGTGCAAAGGAGTAAATGTAACGGATCATGAACCGTTCGTGCGCGATCAAAGGATGAGAGATGCATTGCGGAAGGCTTTTATTATATATATCGATATAGATAAAAAGGGAAATTGAATATGTAAATTTATTTTTTTATAAATCCTTAAAATTGTTAGTAATTTTAGGTTTGAATTGTCAACATTAGTAATATACATTTCATATTAAAAAATTATTACTTATTAAATTTCCGATAATATATATTTCCTCTGACAATTTTTATTATCTTATTTATTATATAAAATAATTAAATAATATACATTATTTTATTAAAATACTTTTAAATAAAATAGTTATGTTTATAAACTTATATAAATTTAAATTATTTAAACTCGAATAAGCTCTAAACTCAAAAAAATTTATGCATCAAACAAATAAATGTATAAAATAAGTATATATAATTTTCTAAAACTGATAAAAAAAATTAATAATAATTATCCTAAATATTTATTATATTTTAATGATTAAAATAAATTATTTATTATTTATAATATATGAATAATCTATTATAGTTAATTAATAATATTAATATTAAAATTAGTATAAATAATAATTTATTTAATGATAATTAGTATAGTAATTAATAATTATTATACTAATTAATATAATACATTAATTTTATTTGATTATTTTTATCATCTATTTAAATAAAATTTTAAAGGACGAGTGTGAAAAATAATTATAAGAAATTATCACTCAAATGACAATTTGAATTGTCCCTTCTTTCATGGGCAATCCAGATTGTCACTTACAAATAATCAATATAGATTGTCTACAAAATTAAAATAAGTGAATAAGATAATACGATGAGCCAAATAATTTAATATGTGAAAAATTTTAGTTTAATCTTTTGGAATTAATGTTTATAAATGATAAATTCTACTTTTTTACATTAAAGTTACGAAAAATTTCAAGGACTTGTTTGAATATAAAAAGTAAGGTCAGAATCAACTTTAATTTTTGATGATTCTAACAAACATTAGTCTTAGTTTTTACTAATGGCAATGGATTTAATTTCTTTTCTTTTCAATTTTTAACTTTTTTTTTACATTTCATTTATTTTCTTAACTTTATTTTGAGTATTATTTTTTTATATTTATCTTAATTTTTTAATAAGCTCATCTTCCTAATTAAGTCACTTAATAAAATATTATTATACTAAGTTATATTGTTATATTTAACTAAAATATGATTTTACATTAACTATTTTATTTCAATTTTTATTTTTATGTTACATTATTACATTAAGTTAAATTATTATTTTCTCTTTATGTTGTATTTTTTGTTAGTTCGACTTTAATCAAATTTTAACTAGTTTACTTAATATATGAGGTTATTATTTGATACCATAATACATTAAATTATATTTTTATATGTAATTAATAGTTGTGGTTATTATTTCTTGTTTCTATCTTATTTTATGTTTGTTAAATATTTTTCTTATCTTAATTAGTTTTTAGTATTAATTTGTTTGTTAGCTCGCCCTTGATCAAATTACAAAAGGTTATGTTTAATATGTGAAGGTATTATTTGATATAATATTATAATAAATTCTATCTTATTTAAATAAATAAATAATAATTATTATTATTAGTATTTTTAACGCAAGTTTACACTATTATTACTACAATAATCATATAAAATAAATAGTAATCAATTATCATAATTATATATTTAATTTAACATTCTTTTTTGTTAAAAAATATTTTTTATTTCTAGAAGTTCACCCAAACATCCAGCGAACTAAAATATCTAATCACATTTTTAATTCTTTATTATTATATTTTTTAATTCAAACATCAAATCAAAATTTATCTCTCTAGAGAACTTGAACATAAGTTATTACATCCAAATGTCACCAAAAAGTTCCAAATTTATCCAAAAAAGAAGATTACTTCCCATATATGGATATAATATTGGTGCCAAAATAAAGAGAGTTGGAAAAAATAAAGATCCTTGAAATTAATTTAACTTTTTTTCTTAATCAGATTAGTTTTGAAAGTGAAATTTTACAAGTTAAGAGAATAATTTGGGCTAGGCTCGCTCTTATACAAATACCTAATTTGTTAACCTATTAGGCTCACTTTTTTATTTAAATCAATACTTTTAATATTAGATGATAATAATATAATTTAAAATGATAATTTTAATAAATATGTTATATTAAGTAGATCTTGTGTAAGATAATATGTCATGTTATTTATAAATAGGCCAAGCCAATTTAGATAACTAAACTTATTTTAAAAATAGCCTAGCTTGTCTATGATGGGAGAGGCTTAAGACAAATGAGTTAGTAAAATCGAGTTCGAACTTCAAATTTTATACTATAAGATAATTCGCTCTATATTTTTAAAAGTATGAAGTTAATTTAGGAATTGTTTGCTATACCATAATCTATTCATATTATTTGTTATTTTACTTCAAATTTTTGGGGGTCACCAAATGATCATTGGTTGCAAAATTCTCTCCACAAAACTAACAATCTGAATACCACCTATAAGTATATCTCTAAAAAGTTTTTTGACAAAATTATTTATTCAATTGAACTCTTAAAATTATCTTATTTTATACAAAAAAAACCGTTGAA
>LTAE01005379.1:0-15346 GCA_001647135.1 Pontederia paniculata
GTCCGTTGATCGCGCTACACGCCATGGCGCGCACCACGCCACCAGGCACGCACTGCGTCCTAGCACGCGTTCCGCCGCCAGGTCGTACACCGTGTTGGCGAGTACAGCGTTGCCAGGCGCACACAATGCCTGGTGCGTTCGGCCGTCGCGCCGCGTTCCGCGTCAGATCCACACAACGCGGTCCGCGTCAGATCAATGCGAGCCGTTTCGGGTTGTCTTCCCAACCTCGGTCGCCGGGCACTTTCACCAGATTTTTAGTGCCATTTTCGGTGGTTCTTAGATCCGTTTTATGAGGGAAAATTCCCCTATCTTGATTCCAATCATCTAGACAATAATTTATAGGAAAAGCCAGGGGAAATCCAAGACAACATGCAAACTCTATTACGACATCTTATGTACTAGGAATCCGCCAGGGAACATACCTTTGGGTTCGTCGGGGTTTGTTCTAATCTTTTGGAGACGTCCTCTTCGGCGTCTCTCTTATTGATATCCTGATTCTTCTTCCTAGGTCGGATAAAAATCATGGGATGAGAGAAGAATTGAAGAACACGCAGGAAGACGGGGAGAGGGATTTTCTTACCTAGGGTCGGCCATAATTTTCAGAATAATAATTTATGGCTCAAACCTCTTGGGGTTATTTATAATCCAAGAGTCCAGGTTTACTGGACAACCACTGAATTTTCAAATTTAAATTAATTAGAAAATAACTAGGATTTTAATTTTTATTTTCTAGTTATGAGAATATTTTTGTAGGAGATAAAATATGAGAAGATTTGAATTTAAATTCGGTTGTTGGGATATTTTTAAATTTGAAAATTTTTGGGGAGTTACAAGTTGTGTGTGTAAAAAAAAATACAACATACGATCCTAATTTCTATGAATATTATTTATTTGCTCTGCAATCTATCATCTTTGTTCATAACTTTTTTTATGTATTATTGTCCTCTTAAGAACCAAGTTATTGTCGTAAGGCTCAAAACTATATTTTTTTATCATATACAATGATGAAATAATATTATTGTCACAATAAATATTCACGAAATAAAATGAAATTCAGCAGATAATATGCAATTGTTTTCACACGAACAATTTTTATGGCAAAAATTAAAAATCCATATAAATATCTTAACTTGCATTTCTCGGCTAAACTTAAATTCCTTCTCTCTTGTACAAATACAGATAAATGTCTTGCGATACTAAGGTCTAAAAGAAAAGAAATTAATAAATTTCTTCGCTCATGTACAAACGTCTCGCGTTATTATTAAGGTTTATGAGTAAAGAAATTAATTATTCCAAAAGAAAAGACAAACTAAAATAGTTAATTATCTACGATTACATAATTGATAGAGTAATTGTGTTCCTACAATTAATATTTCCACAAGAGAACCAAAGAAATGCATAATCTTAAGAAAATGATTCAAACTCACTTGTCAATAATTCTCAGCATTCTTTAAGATGGATTTGAGCCAGGATATGTTAATATCATTGCCCCACTGATCTAAAGGGTTCCACCATTCCAATTTCCCGGAGTTTATCAAAATCTCCGTTTTGCTGGTTATTTCTGACTGAAAGCTAAATGGGATTCTGTTCAACTCTGGACAATTAGTCACGCTTAGATGTTTCAATCGGTTGCCATCAACTGTAGATTTGGAGATGCTGCGCAATTTTTCCAGATCTTTTAGTCTAAGGATTTCGAGGTTTGGAAATAACAACATGGATGAAGACGAGTGGGACGTGCTCTCGCTGTTTCCATCGTCACTAATTATTTCCTCCAATTCATCGCAGTCACTTATAAACAATTGACGAAGGCATGGCAAATGACCTAACCACGTCAGGTTTCGTAAACGGTGGCACCATCTAACTTTGACGAATATGAGCCTGGGAAACATTTCGACCAGCACAACTCGGTTCCATGCTATCTTACTCAATTGATTGAAATTCTCAAGTCCGAGAAAAAATAATTGATTGAAATTCTGATGATTGAGTAGATTTCCATACCTATCCTGTTGGGTTGTGAAAACCGATTCTTGCATATTGGGAAAATTTTCCAACTTCAAATCTTGAAGAGTATTTCTAGTCGTCAAAAGAATTGGTAACAACTCAACCAAGCAATGGATGCATCTTCAACAACATTTTGCAGGTCTAAGACCGATTTAATCTCCAGGTTGAGTCCTAGAGCTTTTATCTGACCATGCTTTTTCAAAAGTATCAATTCTTCCACGTTTGCCATGGCTGACTCATCATCTTTCATGCCATTTTCATTCCTACATAGATTTTCATCCTTCCCAGTACATTTTGTAATACATAGATTTTCATCTCTGTCAAAATTTTCTCTCCGGAAAATATATGCACTTCCAGAAATATCCAGAAATTGTAACTTGGGAAATTGTGATATCAATCCATATGGAATATATGTGAGATGCACACAACAATGTAACATTAGGTGCTTTAGCTTTTTCAACTCTCTCAAATTTAGGCTTAGTGATCTTATCTTCGTAGAATGTAGGTTGAGATACCGAAGCTCCACTAATGCAGTAATCTCATTTGGAATTTCGGTAATTGCTGTATGGGAGAGATCCAAGTAGGACAATGCAGGAAAATAGTGAAACAAGTCCTCAGGCAATCTTTCTAAAGAATTATTACGTTGGAGAAAGAGAGTAGATAGCTTTTCACATCTTCTTGTGGGAATAGAAAGGCTTGTTATGTTGTTATCCATGAGCGACAATCTTTCAGCATCTTCCCAGTTATTAACACCCTTAAGCGGTTTGTGGCTATCAAGTCCAGCACGCACGACCCATTTGACATTATTCCCTCCACAATTACAAGTAATCCACAAGGCCATGTCTCTTATAAAATCATGCAATTTAAAGTAGCTCAAACCGCAGACATCATAAGGCTCTAGTAAACATGCTGCCTTGAGAACTCCAATGTGATGTTGTGCACGATCATATACTTCACTAATATCATTGCAGTCCTCAGTATCAATTACATCACAAAGCCATAAGCGATGGATAAATTCAATTGAAAATACGAGCCAGTCTTCTGGATACAACGCAGAGAACAAGAGGCATTTCCTTGTCGATTCATCTGGCAAGTTATCATAGCTATACTTGAGGATAGCAAACAAATCATCTTCAATACTTGAGGATAGCTGGACTTTCTTCAACGACGCGAGATTGTGCCGCCATTCCTCTGTCGTGCGTTTGCTTGACATGGCCCCAGCAATGACTTTCAGAGCAAGTGGGAATTTATCTCTAAACCTAACTCAAATTTTATCCTCTCATAAGTTTAATCTCCTCAGATTTATTTCCTCCAAATATATTTCCACAATTAGAAGAATAAAGATTTTATCTCCTCAGATTTTTATCTCCTCACAAAGTTATCTCCTCAGATTTTTATTTCCCCAAAAAGATATTTCCTTATCTATCAAGAAGGAAATAATATTTGAATTTCGAAATTGATCTTTAAATCTGAGACAAATTCAGATTTGATCAAAGACCTGAATTCCTAAACTATAAATTCATGCCCTCAGAAAATATTATTCTCTTTTCTAAAGCCGGCCCTAGCTTTCTTCTTCTCCCTCTGCCCCTTACCCAAAAGTCTCAAGGTAAGGCTGAAAAATCTATCTTCTGCTATGATTGATCATCTCCTAACTTGGGGAAGTTGTAGGAGAGGAACCGCTGCAGAGGAACACCGAGAACGCGTGAAGGAATCAACACCGAAGCTTAGGCCTTAAGGTGTGTATTCTGGCGGATCACTTGTAGATCAAGATTTCATATAGTTGATCATTTTCCTAGAGTTTTAAAGATGATTCATAATCCTCTGAATAGTTATTTCATATTGTTGATCATGTTCTAGGGATTCCTAATCCTCTGAATATTAATTTCATATTGTTGATCATATTCCAGGGTTCTCCAGATTTTTCATAACCCTCTGAATACTTTCATGATTATCGTTTTTCCCTAGTCATTTGATCATACTCTTGATTCTATGTTAAATTAGGGTTTTATAAAGACTTCAAAACATAGATTCCATGTCTCCTTCTTTACTCAAAATCGTGTTTTTAATCTGGTTATAAACGGATCGGAAATTGAATTGACCGAATCGGATTTTACTGGATCGTCACGGCCGTGATGACATGTAACGGCCCGTGATATTGAAGTTCACGGTCGTGACACCCATGTCACGACCCGTGATGACCGTCTCACGGTCGTGACACCCATGTCACGACCCGTGATGATGTGTCCAGACCGAGATTGCATTCGGCATCCGACCGTGATGAGAGTTGCGGTCGTGATGGCCAACGTCACGGTCGTGACTCCATGGTCACGACCCGTAACGACACTGTCACGGTCGTGACGCCCATGTCACGACCTGTGTGATAGCGTCCAGACCCTTGCACCGTTCGGCATCCGACCGTGACACCGAGATCGCGGTCGTGATGACCGGTTTCATGGTCGTGACACATGTCACGACCCGTAACGTATATGGTCACGGTCGTGACACCCCGTCACGGCCCGTGACCAGAATGCGTACCGCGCGTCGGGATCGCGGTCGTGAACCTTCACGATCGTGATGTCCGTACGGGTGACTTACGGCCCGTGATGCAATGTCACGGCCCGTAACCACCACAGCAGATAGCCAATTTTCCCTTCACGGTCGTGACACGAGTCGCGACCCGTGACTGGAGAATTACTACTGTTTAACGGGGCGTGATGAATCTTCACGGCCCGTGACACTTGTTGTCACGGCCGTGACAGACACATCACGACCCGTTATTCTAGCCACCAGAACTCCACCTTGATCTCTCACGGGGCGTGATATCCCGTAACGGCCCGTGACATTCTATGTCACGGCCGTGACACAGATATCACGGCCCGTGATGTTCACTAACCTAGTCACTTTACCCTATTTTCTCACCGATATAAAATAGATCGATTGCAGAAACTTTTCCACTGTTGTACCCTACTTATATTATATATTTTCATGCTACGTTAAGGATATATACTAGATATCACGTAAGGGTAACAAGACAAGATTATGGTTGCCATGTGTACTGTTGGGAGTTACTGTTGTTTATCGTTTTATACCGTTAGGGGCCAGTGGCCTAGCTGCAGCTTCCCCACTCTGCTCCTGTTACTTGGAGTGCTCCCCTCCCTGTAACAAAGAGGATACTCGAGCATCCTCCCCACTTGATGGGCATTTTACTTAGTCACGGCAGGTACCCCCGTTGACCCTTATCGTTATTTATCATGGCAACTCAGAGTACGTAATTTTACTGTATCGTATGAGCTCTGTACTGTTTGGCTTTATGCTTTATGAGCTCTGTATTGAATGAACCCAAAGGCACATGAAAATATTAATATGGACAAGTCTAACTTAATCACCTATATATCACCTAGATTATTACTGTGAAAATAGGACTGTGTTGTAAAATGAGCCACCCACAGATTTGGGAAAAGATAATAGAGGAGGTGCAAAATATAGGATTTATATCTTCTACCATCAATCATATTGTATCGAAAGTCCTATATCGAAACATTGATTCAAGTACTTCATATTCCCTCTATTATACCAGTGCTCCATATTGTTTCCATTGTTCAAGTGCTTCTCATTGATTAAAGAAAGAAAGAATATTGTGGCCTTGGAGTGTTTCTCCCTATTGATTTGGCCTTATCGGATCGGATCGGACCGGATGTAGATTTAAAGCACTCTTGACATTTGGAGTACAATTCTCTATTGTTGGCCATATCGTTCTCAAAGCTATATCATTATTGTTGACCTTTGTAGGTCTATTATTTATTGTTTGGCCTTACCGGATCGACTACACTGATTATATTGATTGGTCTTATCGGATCGGATGTAAAGTGAAACCATTGTTAACCTTTGGAATATAGTTCCTTATCGTTGGATCATATCGTTCAAAGTATTTTATTAAAGTTGTATCCTTCTTATTGGCCCTTGAAAGTTTATTCTTTATTACTTGACCTTACCGGATTGATCTCAATTATTGTTCAACTGGCCTTTGATCCATTTCTGATTGGCCTTATTGTTTCAAAGAGTATTATATTATTGAAGTGTCAATGGACCTTATATCGAAATTGATGAACCACCCTATGGTTTGCACCATATGGGCATATCTGATTTATCATAGTAATATTGAGTTTCTATATTACTAAAGTTGACCAGTCTTGTCATTGTCCTTTTATTTATCGGATCTCTATCCCATTGTTTCTTGGAAATTGACCCTTATCATTCGGGCTTATTGGATCGTCCTTCCATGAATAGTCTTATTATAAAAGAATGTATCGGATTGGGTCTTTCTTTTAATCATTATCCAAATTAATATTGTCTCACATTAGGATAATTCTCAAAGTGATATTATCGAATTGTATCGTCTAGAAGTTATTGATTTACATTGTTGACTCATCATGTCACTGCCTATTGATTATATCATTATTGAGTTTATTGTCATCATGTTTATCGTTATGATTCTATATCTACTTGTGCCTTACACACTGGGCGTAATTGCTCATGGAATACTGCTTTCCCTGTATGATCCTACAGGTACTAGTTCTACAGTGGATGATGGTGCTGATGACTACATATTGCTCGTGATGATGCTGATGTTATGCACATGACAGGGTCCTAGTGTCATCCCTAGAGTCAATCATATTTATGACACTATTTATATTGTTCAGACTTTCGCATTTACTTAATTGAATATTATTGTTAATTGATTAAAGTCTTCCGCATTTATGAAATTTTTATTGACTCGTCAACAAAGTCAAATTATTAGTCAAAGGATTGCATCGTCGTAGCGTCTCCGAGTCCATATTTTGCCATCTGGCAGGGTGTGGATTTGGGGGCGTTACAGATTAACTTGGCAATCCTTTCTATTTCCGGGTTACAGATGGCATCCCCAACGTTGTCCTTGAAGAGGCGCCATGCATCCTCCTTTTGCAAGCATTCCACTTTAACTTTCTTATATGCTCTCATTCGGCCACATACTTCCTCCGTTCTCGTTGTAAATACCACCACCCGATTGTCAGGTGTCCCTACTTGATTGAGATCAAGAGTCTCCCAAATGTCATCAAGCAATAACAAGAAATGTTTTCCCTTCAAGAAATTGAAGATGGCGTTGTGAAGCATCGCCGAGTCTGCGTTTTCTTCGAGTGGCAGTTTGAGAAATTTAACTATATCTTTTTGCACCTTGTGAACCTGGCTATTACTTGAAACGACAACCCAAATTACATGCTCAAAATACATACCACCATTTCTTTCACCGCCGGAGCAGAGTGTGTTGTTGATGTATTTCAGAAGCGTGGTTTTGCCAACTCCACCCATTCCGAATATCCCGACAGTTCGTCGAACCCCGTCGCGAAGGTAGCCAAGAACTTTTTGTAGGTTGGAGTCCACAGACAACAAGTTGGACGTGCCGGGCATCTCTTGGCCGGGAGGTGGAGGCCCTGCCCTGCTGATGCCAATGGCTCCACTGATGAATTTTTCTCCTTTATTGTACAGATCGTTCACAGTCACAAGCCCTTTGGTGGCCTTCCTCCCGATCTTCCAGTTGGAACAGACCTTGACCGAGCAGCCGCTGACGCATCTGCATCTAATTTGTTCATAATCAGCTCTGATAGAATTTACCTTTTCCTCCGTCGCATCAACACTTTGCAGCCAGTGTTCTACTTCGCTGGTGCATTGCTGCGTTGAGTCGACTCTCTGAGCTGTTTCTATTCTTGCCAGGACATCTTTGGATCTCGCCTTGAGACTCCTCATGGCCGCAACAAGAGCTTCCTTCCTTTGGCCTACTTTAGCGGTGTAGCCGAGTTGCCGCTTGTTAGAACCCTCCACTGTGGGCCCAGGAGATCGCGCAGCTGTCGGCGTCGGAGTTGGAAGAGAGGAAGAGGAAAACAAAGAAGAGACGACACAACAAACATAAACCAGAGAAAGATGAAGAAGAGAAAGGGATTCGAGCTCTCGTCGGCTCCAAGAGTCTTTTTTCCAAAAATTCAGATTTTCATATGATTTGATTTTATATCCTAAGATTATTAATTTCCTTCTACTTATACTCGTCGGTCTTCCGCCTCTGGTGTTGTCTCGGTCGTCCCCTTTGGTTAGTCAGTCAAGTCCGCCTTTGGTTTGTAGGTCGTCCGCCCTTGGCTAGTTGGTTTGTAGGTCGTCCGCCCTTGGCTAGTCGGTCGCCCGCCTTGGTTAGTCGGTCGTCCGTTGGTTTGTCGGTCGACCGCTTTTGCCAGCTCTCGGTCGTCCGCCCTTGCTAGTTTCCCTTGTCGGTCGTCCGCTTGTACCAATTCTCGGTCGTCCGCTCTTGCCAGTTTTCCTTATTAGTCTTTGTTATATTCTCTAGGGTCATAACAATTTCCTCCCTCATTTGAAAAATAACATCGTCCTCGATGTTAAAACTGAAAATTTTTATTCTTTTAAAAGGTTGATAGATCTTCATATGTTTGTTGAATTTTACTGAAATTGGACTGTAAGGCGTGAAAACTTCTTTCTTGAACAGAAATAACCAGAACATATTCTTGTAGAACTTTCCCTCAAAATCATAGTGCAATTCATAATCTCCATTGGCCAACATCTCACTTATGGATAACCCCTTAACAAGAAGAGAATTCTTAAAAATCTTTGAATTATTCATTCCCAAATGTTTGAAACTGTAAGAGAGAGTGAATGAATAATGATAACCGAGCAGTCCAACTCTAATAGGATAATTTTCACCTGTGATTGCCTTCAAATTCTGGCCTTTCAAGATTGTCATCAGATCATTATTAACCATAGCAAGAGGAGCTTCTGAATTAGAACTGAAAAGATTAGAATTTCCACATATCTCCTCCACTCTCTTATTGTCGAAAACTTTTGCAGTAGAAAAATTCTCAGAAAGGTCAATAGTTGCCAAATCAGAACTATTAAGAGAGTCATGAAGATTAGAAAATTTTTCATGTGCGCTATCATTTTCCTGAAATATTGCATTGAATTCTTCTTTATGCAATTCAAGTAGGTCTTCTCTAATCAGAGCAAATTGTTGACTAATACACTGTTGAGTGTCAAGAGTTGAACATAGTCCTGTCATTGATTAAGAATTAGTACTCGTTCTTGAAGAGTTTGCTGATTCTTGCTGGTTGCTTCTATCTTCCTGACCCGTTTTCTCCACTTTCTTTGCCAATGATTCATACTTTGGATTCAATGTTACCATTCGTTCTCCAAACGTATGAAATTGTTGCTCCATAAACCCTTGCAGTTTACTGACGATTTCTTCCATGTGAGCCCATCTTGTTCCTTCGGCCATGACGCAATTCTTGATGTCTCTTTTCTTGCAGGTTCTTCTCCGGCGACAGCTCTCAATGAAAGCACCAAATGTTAGAACCCTCCACTGTGGGCCCAGGAGATCGCGCAGCTGTTGGCGTCGGAGTTGGAAGAGAGGAAGAGGAAAACGAAGAAGAGATGACACAACAAACGTAAACGAGAGAAAGATGAAGAAGAGAAAGGGATTCGAGCTCCCGTCGGCTCCAAGAGTCTTTTATTTCCAAAAACTCAGATTTCATATGATTTGATTTTATATCCTAAGATTATTGCATTTCCTTCTATTTATACTCGTCGGTCTTCCGCCTCTGGTTTTGTCTCGATCGTCCCCTTTGGTTAGTCGGTCGTCCGTCCTTGGCTAGTCGGTCGTCCACCTTGGTTAGTCGGTCGTCCGTTGGTTTGTCGGTCGTCCACTTTTGCCCGCTCTCGGTTGTCCGNTATATATATATATATATATATATATATATATATTCAATTACAAAGAGAGGTACATAGTTTAATACATAGAAAGAAAATGCTAAATAATAAAAAGATACATAAGTTCCACTAGTGAAAGTCGAACTCAAAATTTTTCGATACTCAAGTTGAGGGGTGGGCCACCCTTATTCCCATACATATGTATATATTGATAACAACTCATCTTAATTTATTGAAAATGCATAAAAGTGGACCATTTTCTTAAAAAAATGATAAAATTGTGAAAGAAATAATATTAAAGGATGGTTTTTGTAATTTCACATAAAGGCATGATTGACCGAGAGAGTTAGTAATTTCTGTAATTATTAGTTTAGTTAAGGTTTAACTTTTTTTAGTTCATATTCAAATAAATGCTAATAATAGAGCTTTAATATAATTGTAAAGCCATTCGAAGAGGCATCAATTGGGGTCCTCGGTTTTGGACGGATAGTGAGCTAATGGGAACCAAGTGGGCATGGGAGACCATCAAGCTTTTCTACTTATTTGCGAGTCCCATTCAAATTTCGGATCAAGCCACGATGACATGATAGGTATTAGGTAGTATGTGGTTACCAACCAACTTCTTTTAATTTTATTTTCAAGAGCGTCTATCAATAAGATTATATTAAATCTTAACTGAATAATAAATCTAGATAGTTTCATACAATACCGCCTATTGAATAATTGAAACGACGAAATCGTCCAACTTTCACGAGAGTTTCTATATAATTTTGTTAGAATTTATTTTATTTTGTGTTTTATATTATCTTTTATTTGTTTTCACATAAAAAAGAGAACTCTGCTATCATCCGAGGACATAGTTGAGTTTAGGATAAATTTTATTAAATCTTCGTATTGTGTGATTATGCACAAAATTCACAAAATTCACAAAATTCAATCTGAATAATGACCATCAGTGGATTAACTTTTGATTAGGAAGTCAATTCAATATCAGTCTTGACCAAACTAGTGCATGTTTGTTAAATTAAATCAAATATTGGTTGGATAAAATTTTAAATCATGGGATTGAAAAATTAATTAAGATAAAAGATATTTTGTCATTTGTGTTTTATTCTTTATTATATAACATAAGAATATGTCAAAACAAATAAGTGAATAACAATAGACAAAGAACAAAAGCGATCATAAATTTATTTAGTCAATCATAGGACAAAAGAGAGAGAGAGAGAGAGAGAGAGAGAGATGGACAGAGAGAGCAGAGCGCTAGAGGGAAAGGGAGAAGAAACCACCGGAGGAAAGAGGAGAAGGAACGAGAGCGTGGGTTACGAGGAGACTGAGTTTTGAAAAAAAAATTTGGACGGGCGCGGGCAGAACCGAGCGATTCCTCCGAAATGGTGGAACCGCTTGGGCAGAATCTCAGGCTGCCCGTGTGCTGCCCGGGGTTCTACCGAATGAAATTTTGGGTGGAACCTTATCATGTGTTTGGCAGAATCCATCGAAATCCTGGTCCAAGTTTTGACCCAGTTCCGATTTCCAAACACAGCGAAAGGGATTACTTGTGGCAAGCCAAGCAGAAGGAAAGAAAGAGAGATCACTTGAGGGCTTTGTAGGAAATGAAGGTGGAAAACGAGCAATCTCCAATCTCAGTTGTTTGGAACTATGATAGAAGAATTAAAGGAAAATAGAAGGAAAGAAACGAGTCATTACCGTGAGTCTTTGTAGGAATCTACAAATTAAATTACTAATTACAATCTATTGATATTGTTAATTTAAAATTCATAGTATTTTATTTTAATTGAACCGATAAATCATTATGAATAAATCATACCATAAATGAAATATGTAGAATATTTGAAAAGTACGCTAACACTAATAGCATGAAACAATAGGAGACAAGTGGGCCCCATTTTCTCACTTACACAAATATCACTCACATAAAAATATAAAAGTTCCTCTTTCATTGGACCCTAGTTAAAAAGGTAGACATGTTTAAAAATAGGATGAAAGTTGCTCAAGATCCAAAAAAATTATGCTGACAAAGGAAGGAGAGAACAAATATTTATTGTTGGCGATTACATTCTACTAAAAGCTTCACCCACTAAGGGCTTATTTGCTTTAGTAAAAAAGGAAAGTTAGTCCAAGATATATAGGATCTTTCGAGATCTTGGAAGAAGTTGTGAAGTGGCTTATAGATTGGCGCTACCATCATCTTATTCAAGAATACATAATGTGTTCCATGTATCATTGCTCATAAAGTATAATTATGACGAGTCACATGTGTTAGGAATTGAAGAACTAAACTTGAAGGATGTCTATCATACGAAGGGTATTCAATAAAGAGAGTGGAGTATCATGATCGTTGCATTCATAGTAGGATGGTGTCAATGGTGAAAGTAGCGTGTACACACCATCAAGGACAAGAAACGACATTAGAACTCGAAGAAGAGAATTAAGAATAATTTCCGTATCTGTTTGTTAAGTCCTAGGTTTTAAGCAAATTCGAGAACAAATTTATTTATATGGATTATAGTGTAATAACCTGAAACCATATGAGACAAGTGGGCTCCATTTTTCATCTAAAAGACCTATCATTGGACCACAAATACCACTCACAAAAAGTATAAAAGTCCCTCTTTGCTGTCATTTTCTCTCTCATCTAAATTTGGCTTCATCTTGCATTGTTTGTATCATCAACAAGAAGCAAGAAGAACTAGCAAAAGCTCATCATCTTCTCAAGTGAATTCCAACAAGAAATAAGGGGAAAAGAGGAGATGAAGTAAAGCAAAGAAGAACGAAAGGAGGGAAGCTCAAAAGGAGGAAAAGGAGAACGAAGAACTAAGATTATTATGGGGAAAGACTAAATTCTCTTTACCAATGGAGAGAAAGAAGAAAGAGAGTGAGAGGAAGAGGGAGATAAATTTTTGTCACAATGAAAAGAGAGAATTTATGATCTTTAGGGGAGTTTATCTGGTGACATAAGAGATTACATAGGAGAGTTTAGAGCTTGAGAGTAATTTAAAATGAAATTATACTCTGAGTCTAAACCCATTCAACTCTTTATTTTTCCTAGCAGCAACATGATTCGTGTCTGAATAGGATACGATATGCATTGTGCTTTTGTCTTGCTCTGGTGTAGTCAGTAGTTAGAATCTTGATACATGATTCATTTCATGGTATATGTGTTCAATATGAGAGAAATATACTCGATTAGCAACTGTGATAGATCTAAACTTTCAAGTAATAAGAAAGTGAACTTGCATTTTGAAGTGATAGGTGATGTGGTTACCATGAGAGCGCAAAATAGAGAGAGAGAGAGAGAGAGAGAGTCGTCGATAGGAGATCCCCTCCAGCTGGTGCCACCAATGCATGTTGGCATGAAACTTCCTCCCGTCGGGCCATCCGCCTGCGTGAGACTCCACTCCACGGGCGCCACATGATGAAGGAGAATGGTGGAATGTGAACTTAAGAGAGGATCAAGACATCAACACCAACGACGTGCCATGGATACCAAACACATCTAGTGTTATAGATGTCAGAGTTGGGGTCATTTACAGAGGGACTGCAGGGATCTGATTAAGTGTTTGGAATCTCGGGCATGGGGAACGTTCGTGTGAGATGTCCATTTGCCTCGATGAACCAAATGTCTCTGCAACATTGATTAGGGACGAGGATGGAAATCCTAGGCGGAAATCAAACGCTCGAGACTGAAGCACCATGGAATCCGATGATCAGCCACAATGTTGAGGTGCTACGACAATATATGGTTGGTTGCTTACTGAAGGGTCCCATGCCTACATTGGATCATCTGTCCATGACAACCATGGAACACCTCGGTTCTACGGAGGCAATCCGGATCTCCCGGCTATTGGAAGCCTCCTTCCACTTATGGCACAACCAAAATTTCTGCAACCAACTTCTCGGAATGCAAATGCAGATACCAAATGGCAATGCTATGTATTGACGATGTGGACGATGGAGCAAGGCAGTAGGGCGAGATGTTGATAATGCCTTGAATCTTAACCCAATGGAAACCCATAAGACCCCGACACATCACAGCCGCTTGAATAATTGGGGCGGCGAAGCCGCTTACCCCATACAGGGGTCTCGCTACCCGGTCAGCGAGCCTAAGGGGGGTTCTAGGGGGATCCAGGGGGATCACCCCTACGGGGGCTCGGGGGCGAAGCCCTCGGAACCTAGACAACCTTAAGGCTTATGTTTCATGTTTTGTATTGGGAGTCCATATATAAACTCCCTAGGGTTTTGATTATTCTGAATCTTGTATCATCTGCTGTTTTACCACATCAAAGAAAGAACTCTAGCCGCAGCCCGAGGACGTACCCCTATTAAGGGTGAACCTCGTAAATATGTGTGTCTTTTCTGTGTGTGATTTTCTCTTTCTCGCCAATTTTCGTAACACGAGACCTTTGGGTGAGATCACACATCTATCCATCATCGGTGTTCCTATACATATCTGGTATCGTGAGATGATAGAGGCTCTAACATTGCCATTTGCAATCCTATGTGACGTCGACTTCCCATCCTTTGACAATGATGACCTCACAACAGTTTAGGCGAAGGTCAAGGTTCTCTCAGGTTGCTCGATTCCTACGTCTATCGTTTTACATGGTGGCTGCAATGAATACACGATTAAGATTGTAACGAGTTCTCATAGGCCACAAACACGATATAAGGTGGTGGTCGAAGATCTCATCTGATCATCGGAGCAATATCATACCTTGAAATCTGTGGTGCAATTTCAAGAATGTCCCAACGATGCAATCAATATCCCAGTGATCTCGCCACCCACAAAAAAAATGCGATTTTAATCCCTCTCACTGCACTGCCACCCAAACCCCAATTAATTCCCCCTATTGAAGGAGATGACATTGTGCAATTAGAGGAGAGAGGAAATGTGCAGAAAGAAAAAATGGAAATATTAAGAAAGGAAGGTAAAACATGTGCTCATAGAGGAAATCTGCAGGAAGAAAAAAAATGGAAATATTAAGAAAGGAAGGTAACATGTGTTTTGGGAAGAGAGGATGAAGTAAATCTGCAGAGAGAAAAATTGGAAATATTAAGGAAAAGTAACACATGTGTTCCTGGAACGAAAGAAAGAACCGCATATGATGTGACTAAAATTGTTGGTAGTAGTACGATGAATGAATCATATCTTCTACTTGTGAATTGACTAAAACTGTTGGCAGTAATATAACGAATGAATTATAAACCTACAGGTGGTGGCAGACGACCGTTGGAGCTTGACAGATAGCTTCACTCGATATTGGGCGTCCAGGATGCTGAAGTGAAGTCAGCGGGCGACCATAGATGAGTGGTAGCTGGTGAAGGTCAAGATCGGCCAACCGAAGATGAAGCGTGGCTAACCGAAGGAGCTTGACCGCACTCTTCAACTGAAGAGTGGGCGTCCAAGAGGCTGAAGTGAATCAGCGGGCGATTAGAGATCAGTTGAAGAGGGGTACTCATGTCAAGATCGGGCGGCCACACGTGGTGGCAGACATCCGAAGGAGCTTGACTGAGGGAGAAAGACTTCAGCACTTGCAGCTGCGGACGCCCAAGGGTGAGCGGTGGACGACCGAAGCACCAGGCG
>LTAE01005379.1:16882-28698 GCA_001647135.1 Pontederia paniculata
TCAGTCAAGCTCCACCGGTCGCCCGTGCTTCGTCTTCGGTCGACCGATCTTGACCTCCATCAGCTCCCACTCCTCTATGGTCGCCCGCTGAACTCCTTCAGCATCCCGGACGCCCCATCTCTGAGTGTAGCTGACCGTCTAGCTCCAACGGTCGTCCGCCACCACCTGTGGCCGATCGTCCTTGACATGTCCGCCAAGCATCCTGGTCTTCCTCTTGACTGCCTCCACAGTCCAATATTGGTCGCCCTCTTTATGTCTTGGGTCGACCGTATATGCCTCCTCCTCCATATACATTGTTGTTTATATGACCTCCATCCTCCTTCAACTGGTCGACCGTTTATATCCTTAGGACTCTCGCTGCACACATATGATTCTTCATAGTGTATTACGTGTGCAGTGGTCGTCCATTCCTTTAGCTCAGGTCGACCGTTGTACTGAACTTGTCTATGTCCTTTTACAGAAATCAGCTCAACCAAGTTCATTAGTACAGACTAAGTTCACTTACAAATTTGTGATCATTCAAAATAATCTTGGGATCCTAGATTCAACAACTTCCGTGTCATTCCCAAGACTACCAACCATAGTACATAATCGTCAAACCATTGTAGCTGAATGCTGGTTTCGACTCTCGAATGGTGTTGGACACCTATTTTTGCCTCTGCATTATCATATTCAACGAGTTGAAGATTTCGTCCTCCTCCTTGAGTGGTTGAAGGATATATCGTCTACGGGCCAATTTTCAGTTCCGGAAGTGTATAAATTGTTGGAGGTCAGCAACAAGATATAATAACTTATGTCTCAAAGCGACAATGTATCTTCCCTTTGACGGTTCTATGGTCTACATGGTCCCAACGTAATGAAATTTTTTTCAAAAAGAAATGAAGCTATATAGAGAACATGGTATCTTTTGCGAGATGGATTGTGACAGATTGAATGGAGTATCAATATGTAATCTCAATGTAATCTTATAATCACATATAACCTCCATTTCGTTAACAAATCTGGACGGTTGCATAGCTTGGCAACCATACTTTTTATTTTAAAAAAAACGCAATACAAAGGAAATTTTGATTAGTTATACGTTACCGATAGACATAGTGTAAATAACAAATTTTGTATTTGATTGCACAAGATCCCAATCGCAACTCACTAGGTGCAATGTCCAATCCATTAAGCTGGATTTGTCTTTCCTGCTGAGAGGGTGCTAGTGAAATAAAAAATTACGAGAGTGTAGAGGTGTACTGAATTAATGGATAAAGGGAGAGAACTAATTCTGGGAAACAGTTGTACTATATCTCAAATAAAAGTTAGTTAATAAAAAATAAAAATATCACTTTAACTGTTAAATTTTAAAAAAAATCTAAAATAATAACATAGTAATAACATAAAATATGTATTAAAAATACATTGACGTAAAACTGTATATTAAGATAAACTAAAAAATGAATAAGAGAACTTATTTTGAATAAAATAAACTAAATTATATATAATTTAATTAAATGATCATATAATTAAAAATAGCATTTTTAATCATTTATATTTACATTCTAAATGAAATTCACTAAATAATAAAAAAAACTTTAGTAAATATAAATCATCGAATTACAACCATTTACTTTTCAAATTATCATTTACATCAATTTCAACTATCCCTAAATTTTATATTCGCCATGGGCAAGAAGACTCAACATGTACTTTGTACATGTTTGATTGAAAATACGGATAAAGATTGGGGTACACCTTGTTCTTCATTTACGATAAATTCCTGCCGCTAACTTGTTATAATCAGGTTGTCCTTTCACGCCTATGTACTCTTGGACGTGTTTAAAATAGTACACGGATGGCAGAATGCAAAGTAAACTGTGCTTGCAGATAAAAATCACACTTGCTTGGAATTCTTTATATTACACAATCATTTTTTCCTCTCAAATTGCATCATCATTAACAGAATTAAAAATACATGTACAGATAGTGATGACCTGAAAAAGATTTGGAAGGGTGAAAACTAATCTTGTAAAAATTATAAATTAAATTACCTATAAATTAATAAAAAGAATTAAACTGATGATCATACATATGGAGATCACCATCTCCTCGAGTTTAAAAGCACTGACAATTCTACAATGCTCACGAACTGCAACGAAGATACAGAAATAGCTATAATTACAAGACCCGCATTTTCAAATACTACTCATAGCTTTAATAACCACTAATTACACTTCAAAGAAAATACAATATGAGCAAATTAAAAAACTCTAGGGGATAAACTCAACTGTTTCAATTGCTACGATGAATTATATTTGGTTTCTTCAATATTTCATGTTGGCATGAAATACTTTTAAAAAAAAATGTTGGCATGAAATAAACTGAAACAAGAAATTAAACAAATAAATACCCATTTATTTATTTTATTTTATTAAAAATCATTTTTTGGCTAACATAAATTTTGATTATAGGCAAAATGTCATCTTGAACCAAGCACATCAAACGTAGAAAAAACACAAAAAATTTAAATGATTTGATGACACATTTGAACTAGATAAAATGATAACAAAATGATCTAACAAATATTATAATTAAAGTAGTCATCATGATACAATTTTATCTAGCTCAAATGTGTCATCAAATCACTTAAATTTTATTGTTTTTTTCCAAACTCTCCATCTCTTAGGCCTTTGATGTGTTTGATTCAAAATAACACTTTAGCTATAATTAGAATAAAATCTTAGCACAAAGCAATTTCTAATAAAATAGTACAAATAAATGTGTATATGCATCCTCTTTGTTTCCTCATGCCAACCAAAAATATTAACGAGGTCATCCATCTCAACAAAAGAACAAATAAAAATGATATGATCACCCAAGGACCATGCTTTTTCCATCTCCCGAGGGCCAAAGTTCGAAGGAATGTGTTAGACCTCTCAATTTTGTCATTAGCAATCATTCACCTGTGGCATTCATGTATATGAAAGTATTAATTTAAAGTTAAGACAGCCTTTCTAAAATCCACAATAAGCAAATAAAGTCATAATGCATCTTTAAAATAAAAAAAACAAATTAGAAACCATTTATATAGTATAGAAGGACATTTAAATAATTACATCCATAATCACTAAACTTCATCTTACTAGAACTGCTAGCACAAGATACTACCACCTTTCACAACAACAAAAAATGCTTTAGGCCCCGTTTGGATGCATCTTTGCTACTCCAGGAATAAGATTTATTAATCCAATATATATTCCTACACCCTTAATCCATCGAAAATAGTTTTAATCACGTTGAAAGATGGAATGCTCTACTCTCACCTTTTTGGTTGTTGTTACATTTAATATCGTGGGC
The DNA here is from genome assembly GCA_001647135.1 of Pontederia paniculata. NCBI lineage: Eukaryota > Viridiplantae > Streptophyta > Magnoliopsida > Commelinales > Pontederiaceae > Pontederia > Pontederia paniculata. Next base: position 20,225 of record LTAE01005379.1, read on the forward strand.
CCATTTAAGTCCAAAGTAAGATGTTTGATCAAAAAGTGAGAAATAAAATCTTAATTTTGATCTTATTCCCCAATCAAATTGGGGCCTTAGAGATTAATCATAATTTAATTCCTAAAACTATTTATTAGGAACAAATTTGGAAATTAATCCTCAACTCTTCGCTCTTTAATAACCACAAAGTATTTGGTGCCGACAAACTAATTTATAGGAACCATATTATAACATTGGTCCTTGATTAATGTAATCTAAAAGGACCGACTACAACATTGATCCCTCGAAATTAGTTTATAACCAAATTCCTATAGTGGCAATGATTAAGTTGGTCTTTCTGTTGACACTTAACAGCATTGGCTTCGTTAACAATTCCCCAGTTTGAAGGTTGCTACAGATCGACGTTTGGTATCATGTCTATGGCCTTCGAGCTTTGAAGGTTGAAGGTTGTTGCTGGCCTCACGCAGAATAATCTTTAGGTTCTCTCTTTCTCCCCCTCTCCCCCCTCTCTCTGTTGGATTCAAGCATTCAAACAAAGATGGCAACTGTCTACAACTTTCTTTCAAGCACGATTTACGTTTTAGTCTACTCTGAAATGAGATAAGCTATGATGATCTGTTGGGAATTTATGTTGTTGAATGTTTGTTGTTACTTCTATGTAGCTGAGATCTTTGATACTTTGTCTCAATGAGATTTATGTATTTATTAGGCTTTTGAATGTTAAAGTTTATGTAGAAAAATAATTAATGTGACGGAGAAATGTTGCCCCAGATCCACAGGAAAATAACCCTCTCTCTCTTTACCCATCCTAGCCGGTAAACTCTTATGCTTATTTCATTTATGTGTTTGTGCTTGTGAATAGTAATTCTTGTGTTTGTACAAGGTGGTTTGGATTGCCTTTCACTTAGTTAATTAAAGCTCATAATTTTAGAGATACTTGAAGTTTGGATTAGTGTGTTGGGAAGTGAAAAAACAATCCTGGCTAATTGATTCATATTTTTTGTCTTGTCCAAAACTATTTATTTATTGGCAATCACAGTCTCTTTTTGACTGATGAACCATTAGAAGCTCTTGATTGTTATTTAAATATCTGTATGACCTCCTTATAATGGTCTAGTGGAATACATAGGGTGTGGAAAGAGCTTGTTGATATTTTTTTCTGGATAGACCTTCTTATAATGAAAACAGGGTGTGGATAAACCTTATAATGAAAACTTTTTATCATGAAATCTCATGATCAATATTTTGCTGATATTCAATGCTAATTTTGCTTATACTAATTTAATTTTAATGAGAAAGTGTTCATGTATTATTTTTATCCAGGCACTATGAGCAAGAAAATAACTCCATTGCAGCTTACTATCCAGATACTTGATTTGTCTTATATCTGTTAGCTTATTCTTGTGTTATGCAGCTCAACTGTTAGCTTTTCTGAACTAAGATTGATTGAAGTTAGTTGAAGATAGGACTTTTGCAGCTAACCCGCTTCAAAGATTCAATATTTCTTCACAACTTTATACTCTTGCAAGTCATGTCAATTTATGTTTACCTAAAAGTATTTTGCAACTTAACCATCTCGCAGTGCAGTTCTGTTTTTTTTTACGAGCAGTTCTTACTTCCGATAAGCCTAGCGCCACTGCTGCCATAAAGGCTTGAGAAAGTTGCTGCCAATAGCCTAGACAATCTTGTCGCCGGAGAACTCGTCCTATCTGCTTGTTGGAGGTCTTCATCCATAAAGCCCACAACATTCAAAACATATGCATCCACCACAAATAGGATACTAAGTTGCGCCTCACTGACGACCTTGACGTGATTGTCAATAAATACGAGCTTAAGTTTTTCAACAACGAAAATCCAGATTTGTGATTGTAATTTAAGAATTTAAGTACATGAAGTTTGCTAATGTGGTGATGCTGAAACTATAATGTATTTATTTGTTTTATTAAATATTTTTTATGCAACAAATTAAGTATGATAATCATATATCTTATGGAAGTTGGTTATTGAAAATTGAAAATTATATAAATCTAATCAAAATAATAATCTAAAATGAAGTTACTAGTATTACAAGTTGCAAACATTTAAAGACCAAAGTAGTTGGTCACTAAATGACAAGTATTTAGCTACCATAGGCAATGGTCCCTAAAGATGTTGTCTTCAGGGACCAACACTAAGATTGGTCTTTGTAGCTTTTAAAGACCGGTTTGCACGGACCACGAGCGACCAAAAATTTTTTGGTTGCAAAATCTCTTTTGGGACCGATTATAAAGTTTTGGGGACCCAATCGGTTGGTCCCTAAAAACCGTTTTTGTTTTAGTGCTGCAAAACATGGCATGGCACGAGAAAGAACCTACTAGTAACTCATGAATATAATGTCTAATAAATTTTATCAAGTTTTTTTATAACTTTAATAATCTTTCTGCTTAAATAGTCTTAATTGCTAGAGTAAATTTTTGGATATTTTACATTATTGATTATATTTCATTTGATTCTTATAAATATTATTGTGTTTCTTCATATATTATCTTGTTGATCCAATATGGGCTGATTAATTTGTGATCTCTTGGATTATCCTTATAAGGGTGCTTCAATAATTTAGAAATCAAAATAAGACATCAGTAATACCTTTAGAAAAATTTGAGAATGAAGCTTAAGAAGAGACGTCCCAAGACAAATGAGTACCACATTTCAGACATATCTAGAGAGAATCTAACAGATGATGCTCAAATTGTAAACCCCCAATTTCTATAATAACCCAACCCATATAACTACCGAGCCCATCAACCAAATGAAGCCAAAACCTAATCTAAGTGGATGAAAACTTAAGTATAAAAGGGCAAAATTCAGTCATTTTGCCTCCATTTGCTCCCTCTCTATTCGCTCTCTAACTCTCATTTCTCTCCCCATAAGAGCTCATGGTTAGGGTTTGAAGAAAACTCTTTTGGACAGCTCAAGAAGGTGGTGAAGGAGAACAAGAAGAATCAAGAGAAGAAAGAGGGGAAGACTTTAGAGCTTTGGAGGGGAGAAGGAGAAGAAATCATCAAGGAAAATGGAAGAACAACTAGGGTTTAGCCAAGATATGTAAAGGGGATCCAATCCCTCTTCTTCCTCACCTCAATCCTTTGAATTGAGGAGTATAAGAATCATATTCTTAGAAGGTTTGGAACTTGAGGGATGGCATTTATGATGTGTGCTTATATGAAATAGGTTCAGATATCTTTAGTGTCTTTGCTTCTTGCTCATGTTGCTAGGGATCATAGGATGCTTATATGTCCATATTATGTTCACATGTTACTTAATTGCCGCTCTATCATGATTCTTCATGTGTACTAACCTAAATGAGGTTGATATGAACCCTAGGAGGTGAGAAAACCCCTAATTAGCATCTAGCCTAAATTGTGCTTAGTTTTAATGTAAATTGATCATGTTGTGAACCTTAGAACCATGAATTTACTATGTTTTAAACTTCTGAATGGAAATTGGGGTGGAATGTGTGAGGTTGTGCAAGATGTGTAAAATGGGAGTGAAATGGAGCGAAACCAGGGGAGAGGAACCCCCCTAGGCGCCGCTACGGGATGACCCGTAGCGAGCATAGACCGCTACGGCCAGGCCGTAGCGGCCTAAGGAGATCGTAGCGACCCCTTGTGGGACTGTAGCGGAGCCATATAAGTCATAGCGCCTTTTTAAAAGTCATAGCGATGTCCTACCCGTAGCCTAAATCGAATTATTTTGAATAGCGAACAGTGTCCGGCTACGACCTCGCTACGACCCGGCTTTGTGCCCATAACAAACTCTGGAATGGCCATAGCGCACTCGCTTGGGAACCATAGCGCGCAGTATAGGAATGGAAATCGAATCGTTAGTGCACGCAATGGACCCGTCGTGCATGTTTTCCTCACTTATATTTATGTCATTTTTTATTTTAAGTGATTATATGATGATTTATTTATATGGTATGTTCAGCTTATGTTATTGATTGACCATATATGATCAATGTTCTCATTCCTCTAACTGTTCTTACACAATTATATGCCATGTATCATGCTGTAAGGATAGAGAAAACTATGTTTGATGCTTGTGACATACCTAGATATCGAGATGCATGCAGAGTCGTAATTAGGTTAAAATCATAAGATTGATTGTTATGTTTGATGTATTGAAATGAAGATGAAGCTTTGAGGAATTTAGTCTTGGCACATTAATGATGGGGGAAGATGCCTTGGCACTTCTCGGAAAGTTATGTCTTTCACTAGAAATAGTGACTGAAATTTTTATGTATGGCCCCGAAGGGAGGGTCGGCCTAGCTAGCCATGTTATGTGTTGATGTTGCCAAAGACTCTTCAAAGTAAAGATAATAATTGACCTATGATTAAGATGATAATGATGATGATGTGAGTTAAAGTTAACTTAATATGAATCATATGACTAATTATGTAAAGATGTAAAGATGATGTAAATGATGATGAACATGAACATAAGATGTCTAAATTCTTCTATGTTTTATGTATGAGATGTCTTTCATGTAAGTAATGCTTATGATCATGCTTATGTTTATCCTGAATTGATACATGTTCAAGGATTATGTTTTAATGATGAGTTATATATATACATGATGCTTATGTTGCATGATATGAGCCAACCTTTTACATACTCTAACTGGGGGGTTTTCACCTCCCCTGCTCCTGGATCCATGCAGGTGATGATGCATGATGGACTTGACAATGGTGTGCTCATGGCGGCGTTAGTTTGCACATGATCGTGTCTAGGTCACGTAGGCCTATAAGTTATTAGGGTCACATCTAATGAACTTGTTATATTTATTTTATGTTTTGAGTCGAATGAGCATAAGACTCATGTGATGTTATGATCCTTATGTTTTGATCATGGATTTATGCCCTTATGTGGCAATATGTTATCCGCACTTATGAACTCTATATTATCATATTTCCACTGCCATGTTTTAACTATCTTCATGTTATCTTGTTATATTTATTCCTAGCCATTATGTTTCATTATCATGAGATTATATTATATTTTTGCTGTAATATTATTATCTTTTATCTTCTCATTTATATTATCATGGGCTTGCTTAGTTTTTACTGCTTTGTGAGTCCATACTGTATGTACAAAGGTTTATGTAGCGCCGTCGAAGGCCCATGTAGGCGAGGCCCATGTGGGTTCGTTTTGGGGGCGTTACACAAATTTTTTAGAAGTTATCGAGAAAATAAGAAGAATAATCTATCATAAACAGTCCAAAGAAAGTGGTGAAAAGAACTATAAGAATTGCTTATTAGATTTAGTGCTATGTATCAAGTAATAAGTTGCAGAAGTAATAAATTGTGTATAATCATAACGAAAAAAATTGCAGAAGTTAAAGGCATAGATGATCCTGAAACACACAAATCTTGTATATGTAAAAAATCCACTTTGCACAAAAGCAGAAAAAATTCTCCTACGTATCTCTTAAACCACATCCAAATGAGAGCAAAAAGAAATCCTTTGAACAAAAAGATACCTCTTTTTCATAGGGATGCGTTCCACATCGATAACAAGATACGCCCTCGAAGGAGGCGGTGCCGCGTCTCGAGGCTTACCTCCGTCAGGGGTACATTGACGTTGTTCGCTGCCATCTGTCGCCGCGCCCTCTCCTTCCAATATGTCCACCCCCCCGTCAAAACCGCCTTCCTCTCACGCCCATTTCAGATCGACAATGAATCGGCATCGCCCTCGTCGGCGATCACCGGCGACCGAAGATTTGACCTTCTTGTAGGAGCTACTCCGGTGGTCTTCGAGGAGTTCCGGATCCGCATAGTTGGAGATCGCCGGAAGTAACAGATCTGCATTAAGGTTTTGCAGAAGCAGTTGACGTTTATATATAATAAAATTATGGGCCCATTTGACGGCGTTTAAAATCATGTCCTTGGCTCCAAAGCAGAAGCGTCATTTGAAAATTATTTTTTAGGTTACGAAATTTTAAAATCACATTTTTCAAAAAATATTCATGAAAAATAAAAGGAATTACGAAGTATCCGACAATAATATATATATATATATATATATGAAAGAAGATAGGTAAAAAAAGATTTTCATAAATGATTTTTTGATTTATGTATAATTAAATATTTAGCGATTGAGATTTAAATAATTATTTTTTTTATTTTCTTATTTTAAAATAAAGAATAATTGTTTATATTAAATTAATTTAAATGGTTGGATGTCTTGGTTGATAATAAAAATAAGAAACTAATATATACATTATTTGAAAATATATAAATTAAAATGTTACCCAAATTAAATATTACAATATTTTTTAAAATGGGAAAAATGCACATATGGAATCAAGGCCCTTTTGACGAGTTTATCATTGATTTTATCTTCCAATTTTTTTTCATAGGTTTTGTAACATCCCCAAACTCACACTCCGTCACGTGACAAAAAAGTAGATTTGAGGATACTACTTCTACTTATACTTCGACAATTTTGACTAGTCAATAAAGAATATCGAATAAATATAGGAAAATGAAACAAAACTAAGATGTCTAAAAGGTCCAATAGATAGAATGCGGAAGATAAGAAAATTGTGAGTCTACATTCTCTCAACAACAAGGAGTTCAACATCTTGGCAGACTATAATACAACTCAATTATTCAAGGATAGAGAGACCAAATGATAAAAGAGACTCAAAGGACATCCATGAGCAAACAGGATCCACCACAAGCATCAGCCGTCGCACACCGCCAACCTCAGTAATCCACCACAGCCTAGTTACCTATGGGATTACACAGGAGAAACGATATCCCATGAGCATAAAACGCTTATATGTAAGGCAACAAGTAAATAGATATCGACATGAAGATGGATATTAAGATGACATTTAATCATGCTTTTTCTACCCAAATCAATGATCATAATAGTAGATATCATAATCTAATTCTGTTTTAAGCATAAGGTTAAGATCATACTCTCCTAGAACAGCATCAGGAGTTCATACCTACCTTATATCCTAGCACAACCTCAAGGAAACTCATTCATATCCTAGAATAACATCAGGATCTCAATATTACATCTACCCGAACACAAGATCAAGGAAATAACAATATCCTGAAACAACATCAGGATTGTATCTCATGTTCTGGAACAATATCATCACATAGATATGTCAAAAACAAGATACATGAAACCCTGTAGTAGTGTAAGTACTTTAATATGAATTACTTTAACAATCTTAGATCTTATCACATTAATGTGTTCAGATGACTTTGGGATAAATTAATTAATCATTCACGAGTCTTCCAAGTACGCTGACAACCAGTGGTGGTGCACTAACCATCGTCAATGCCCTAAAAAGGGAGGACGCACGTGAATCCTCTTCGTTTTACAACGGGAGCTAACTGAACAACATGAACTATATAATAGCCACACTACCCGGCCTACATAATTAACATTGCGGCTCCAAACAATGGTCAGAGTCCTACTTGGGTTATTGATCTTGCACCCTTACCTCAACAAGTTCCTTAGGTTTTCTATTGCCTAATCTCTAAAAGGTTCTAGAGTTGAACCCATCTAGAGTCAAAGTAGGGAATCAAAATCAAGGATTAGGGTTTCTGCCTACTAGGTCAGGGACACGAACCGTATGATTAGAAAATGGTTTGTGTCCTATAGGTTCAACACGGGTCGCGTCAGTGTGACAAGGGTCGTGTGATGTCTAGGGTTTCTGCCGCCGCCGCCGCGTCCGTGTTAACCTCGTCGCATCCTGCGTCGTGCTTCGTGTCCGTGCACCGCGTTGCCTGTCGCATCCGTCCTCCGTGTTCGGGTATGATGTCGCGTCCGTTCGCTTTGCCGTGTTGTTCGCCACGGGTTCGATGTCGTGCCCGTGTTTTCATTTGTGTCCGTTCTCCTTGGCTACGCTCGTGTTCTCTTGCCGCGCGCAATGCCACCTCCCCATTCGAGATCGCATCGCTTGTCGTGCCCTATGCCGATGTCGAGTCCCACATTCGATGAGCACCCGCGTTCCATGCCACGCACCGTGTTGCTTATTGCACTCGCAAGGTACATCACCGCCATCGCACCCATATGCTGAGCGCGCCTGCGTCCGTTCACCACATCCGTTGGTTATGCATATGTTGTCTATCATGCACCATGCATGAGGAACATGGACCGCATGTGGCCTCACGCGTTCTACGCCACGCAACAATTTGGGTTTGTGTTTGCGCCGCCATCAATTAGGTAACACGGTCCGCATTATACCCACACGTGCCATTTTTCGTCGTCTTCTCTAGACACGGCCGCCGCGCATTTTCTTTGGATTTTAGGACCATTTTCCAGTGGTTTTTTGATCCGTTTAGATCCATTTTATGAGGGAAAATTCCCCTATCTAGATTCCAATTATCCAAACAATAATTTCTAGGAAAAGCCAGGGGAAAATTCAAGACGACATGCAAGATCTTTTACAACATCTTATATGTAGGATCTAGATGGCACCA
>LTAE01005380.1:0-28690 GCA_001647135.1 Pontederia paniculata
AGGAGATTTGTAAGGGAGCCTTCGCCCTTTGAAGAAGGAGATAGTGAACTCCAAAGATCTCGTGGGAGAAGATCGGAGCGGGGACGTAGGCCAAAGAGTTCGGCCGAACCTCGATAACAAACCTTGTGTTTGTTCTTGTGTTTGTTCTTCTTTTCACTCTTTTCTCTATTTGTGTTTATATTTGTATATGTATGCTTCCGCTACGCATAACACATCTAGATTAAGTTAAGAAGAACAAAAGAATTTAATATACCAATTCACCCCCCCTCTTGGTGCCATTCCAGATCCTACAACGAAATCCTAACCCTAAAATGGAGGCGTTGTCTTATGACGCAGGTCGTTTCATCTGGCATGAGGGCTGTGTCATTTAGCAATGCGGGACGTATCATCCGACAACAAGGGTCACATCACCATGTGACATTGGTCGTGTTCGTCCAAAGGAACGGATAAAAAAATTATTTTGTACCCGTGCTTTTATATGATTTAATTGTATTGATTGATTGAAAATACTTTGATGAACGATGTAGGTTTAGGTGTCTCTAGACGATAACCTAGCTAAATCCATGTCAGGGTAAAATTTATTAATGATTGCGATTGAATTTTCGCTTTAAGAGGATGACCCCCGACTATAGTTATTGAATTGCGTTCCTTAAGGAACTATTGTTATTGTGTTCCTCTTCCAGTGAACTATTGTGTTCCTTTGGGAACTATTGTGCTCCTCCGGGAACTATTGTATTGTTATAAAGACTTGGATCAGAGAGAGACCCCATGACCTAACTAGTCATATTGGCGCCGAAGATAATCTAAATCTTCAATACATTAATAAAGCTTACATTGATTGTTAGTGATTCTTTCGCCTAAGGCAAGATAAATAGATAATGATACAATGATGATGACTTGAATATATTGAAAGGAAAGATATGGATATCACCAGAGATGATGCAAATTGCTATTCTTGCCATTCATGGATATTGATATTGAAAGGTAAAACTAACGATCAAAGGTAAAGAATAATCCTATTGATATATTGTAAATTGTTAAAGTCTATTGTTAAATGATGTTTCTTTTACATATTGAGCAACTTATATATGATCTTTACATACTATGTATCACAATTCACGGGTTCTTCTTTGCGAATCCAATTATGCAAATAATTACATATACTTAATAGGTGTCGATGGCGATGATGGTGATGCAGCTTGTGATGGCTTGCTATGCACATGAATAGGGACCTGATTGAGTCTTGAGTCTTATGATGAACTCTGATTATTAGTATTTTTATTTTAATGTTAATTTTCTATTGGAACTGATATAATTTATTTTTGGTCTTATCTATTGAGAAAAAAGTATTTTAGTCTAAATCGTTGGTTTTAAACGAAATGGATCAGCTTGTTGGTCAAAGTGAAGTCAATTGAAGTAAGTCCATAGCGTCACCAATGTCATATTTTGTCAGGTGGAGAGGTGTGATTTTGAAGGCATTAAATCATGAGAGCAGCCTTAAGTGAATTTGAGCGAGAGCATACACTTGAGATCACATTGGAAAATAGAGTTTTGGTTAGAGAGATCAGAAAAGAGCATTGGGTTTCTAGTTAACATGCATAGACAGATACAACTCATCTTTAGAATAAGGTAAAAACTACCATTTTTGGCCATTAGATACAAAGATGAAGATTCAACGGGTCATGATATTCACTGCATAGATGCAGCAAGAAAATACTGAGCAACCGAAATATTTTTCCGAAATAAAAACAGAACCATTAAGAGAAGATCTAGAGAATCCCAATGATGCCACTCCATGATCTCACACAACCTCATGCACAATTTTCCCCATTTTTCTCTCTTTCTATGCCTCTCTTTAACCCTTCTCCTTATCTTGGGTGGCAACAACTAGAGGACAATAAAAATGACACTCCTTTTACTCATCGTTGCATCACCATTCGACTTCAAAATATCATCAAAGTACATATATCGTGTAGCTCTTGACGAGAGGAAGAAGTTGGGCAAACACTTGAATTTTTCATTTTCTACGGAGAGAAAAATTCAGGCTCGGAAATATCTGCGATAATAAATTCATTTTTGTTAGTTTTGATCTTTCACCGATGAGTTACTACCACTAGATGTTGGGTTTATGATCTATTTGAATATTTAATAAGATCCTAGTGCCTATTTAAGCTCTTCTTGGTTTGATTCTCGTCAAAGAGGAACAAAGGAGAATGCCGACGATGAAAAATTAGGAATGTGGAGGAAAATTTAGATCAACAAAAGATATGTACAAAGATCACACTTTAAGATTACGTTATGTAAGAGGAATCAAATATTTAAGATTTTTATTATTAATATTTCTCTATATTTGAATCTGCTTTAATAATTGTTAATAAATACTGTAGAATATTGATTCTTAATTTTAATTCTAAATGTTTAGAAAAACAAATTTGTCCAAAATTTGCAGTTGATGTTCTAATCAAAGTTTGAATATGTTTTACTTATTCAAAAATTATAAATAATATATGGATGTATATATATTGAATTCTAGTTTAAGTAAAAAATAGATTCATCTAGATCTGTTTTCTACAAAAAATATTATGATTAAATTACTAACCATATATCATGCTGTCACGAGATGTAGATTGTCCGACTTAGAAAATATATTATAAATTGTATGTATCAAATTAGGATATAAAACTTATGGAGTATTTAGATGTTTAAATGACTTGATAGAATATGAAATTATCTGAAAAGGAAGAGTCTAGAGAAAATTATTAGTAAATTAAGACTCAACTGTCAAAATTTAGAATACAAAATTGATTAAAGGTATTATAGGATTTCTTAAGAATAAATGACATGGAGATAAAATATTAAGTTTCCTTTGAAACAAAATTAGAATTAATCAAATTAGATATTTGTGAACTATAAATTTTAAATTGATAATTTATCAAATATGTCCAAATGTTTGAATAAATTATTTTATAGTGATGTTCAATTTAGTTATCTATTGAAATTGATTATTCTATTTGATGCTCTCTATATAAATAGTTATGTCCAAGTTCAAATTATTATTATCTATGTAGTATGAAGCATATTTTATATTATATTACAATGTTTTTATAATGCATGGATATATCACTGAATTTCATAAATTACTTTCGTATGTATGGAGCAATTGTTATGTGATTTCTATTACGATAAGTCTTAAAATAAAGATAAGGAAATAAATTTATAAAGATAAAAGATCAAAAGTTACCATGCGTATGGATTGGAAAGGAGAACAAAAGTTAAAGATAGAGGTGGGGGTATAGCTAAAGGCAACAAATGAAATTCTAATCCGATGAATGCAACACATCATTGACCAACTACCTCTCTTGTACATAATTCTTCATTTTGTGCGATGAATCAAAATTGGGTCGATTGTCACTGACGATATAATGGATGAAATTCTACAATGTCTCCCGAAAGAAGTAAAGAGCTCTTCTAATAAAAGTTATGAAAAATAAGTTAAGACATAATAAGTTCTATAAAAAGAAAGGCCAAATATTTTATAAAAGGAGAAAAAATAAAAATCAAGCAAATCCAAAGATGAAAGAAAGAAACACAAAGAATGTTATCGAACAAATAACGAAAGCAAAGTAAGTCATTGAATAAGAAAAAGAATAAAACAAACTTAAAGGACATGTAATTTATGACTTTAAAGTGTATGCAAATAAAAATGTAAGTAAAGTGTCAAGACTTACGTGATATTATATAATGTTGTTATTTTCTGAGTCCTATTCTACAATGTTTATGTATATGTATAAGATTATTCTACAAATGTTTTATGTATATGTGCATGCACACTAGCCTTTGGGTCATGGGAGGAGTTTAGTTAAGCGGTCTCCAGAAAGAAATTTAAGAAGTTCAGTAAGAGTTAAAGGAGAGTTAGAAGCTGGTAATTTCAAATTCAAAAATTTAAGCTTTTATTTAAAAATTATTCTTAACTTTTTGTATTATAAGTATTGGTAGGGGTGTTCACCTGGTCGGATCGACCTGATGAACCCGAGATTCGAACCGACCCAATCTCAATTGGGTCGGATCGAATCGTTGATCGGGTCGAACCCGAACCGACCCGACCATAATCCGATCACCAACGGATCGGGTACGAGTTTTAATTTTTCGAACTCGATCAACCCGACCCAACCCGATGACCCGAATTTTTATATATTTTTTATTAAATCTAAACTAATTTATTCTTAATGAGAATTTTATGTTACTTTAAAATTAAAGTATATTACACATTTATACTTTATATCCTTTAAATCACTATAAAACATTGAAAGAAATAGATTTTCTTATTTTTAAAATATAATTGATGTTAAGTATTATAAAAAAATAATTAAAATATATGAAAAAAATTAATCGGATAAACTGATGACCCGACCCGATCCAAACCGACCCATTGAAGATCGGGTCGGATCGGATTCGATGACTATTTTGTCATCAACCCGACCCAACCCAGTCCGAACAAAATTAAACGGGTTGGATCGAATTTGGGTTCGGGTCGGGTCAAACCCGACCCGTGAACACCGAAGAGAATGACAGTGTTTGTAAATTTAGTCACTAGGTGCACACAATAACTAACTAAAAAGAGGTTAATGAAGGTGCATAGCAAATAATGGCAGACACTATGTGCGATGCATAATCTGGACCATTGATTTAAATCAATGGTCCAGATCTATTCAATTAATGACTTAAATTTTTAATTTGATAGAATTTGGACCATTAATTTTAAAATTAATGACCCAAATCATGCACCGCACTGTGTGCATAATAAACTGATATGCACCTCCATTTTCCTCAACTAAGAGATTAATGAGGGTGCATTGCGATTTGCTATGCATCATGTGCGGTGCATAATTTGGGCAATTAATTTTTAAAAAAATGCCCCATATATATTTAATTAATGATCTAAATTTTTAATTGTATAGAATTTGGACCATTGATTTTAAAATTAATGGCCTCATATCATGCACCGCACTTGGTGCATAGAAAATTGATATGCACCTCCATTTTTCTCTATCTATATATGTATTAATATGTCTTATGGTTTTTTATACTTTATATTGAAAGATATTATTTTACTCAACGATACGTTTATTGATAATTATTTTCTAGAAAAATAAAATCTTTTAAAAACGTAAGTATTGAATTGATGAACATTATTAATTTATATTATTATTTATTATATAACTTAATTTTTCAATGAAATTGAAATAGAGAAATAAACAATGGCTCCCTAACTTAATTTACAAATTAGATAGTAATGACCTTTTAAATCAATAAGTAAAACTCATCAAATTAATTAATAATTAACTTTTATTATGTTTTAATGTATTCTATACTTTTTCTTATACTTTCTAATGTTTGACATTAACTGAATAGAATTTGGACCATTAATTTTTAAATCAATGACCCGGATTATGCACCGCACAGAGTGCATAATAAATTACTATGCACCCTCATTAACCTCATATAGATATTAGTTATCAATTATTTGATAATGGTTACTTTTTAACTTAAGAAGGCCAGCTGATATATGATTAAAAAATGATAAATAATATATATATATATATATATATATATATATATTTGAAATATATCAATAAAAAAGATAACTTATTGATTTAAAAAGGCCATTACTATCTAATTTGTAAATTAAGTTAGGGAGTCAATGTTTATTTCTCTATTTCAATTTCATCAAAAACTTAAGTTATATAATAAAAAATAGTATAAATTAATAAAGTTTATCATTTTGATACTTAAGTTTTTAAAATATATTATTTTTATAGAAAATAATTATCAATCGGTATCGTTGAGTAAAATAATCTCTTTCAATATAAAGTATAAAAAATCATAAGACATATTAAAACATATATAGATATTGGTTATTAGTTATTTGATAATTGTTACTTTTTAACTTAAGAGGGCCAGCTAATTATGATTAAAAAGATTGATAAATAATATATATACATTTAAAACTTATCAATAGAAAAATAACTTTTTTTTGAAAAAAAAAACACAAACAAATAAAGGATAAAGAAGGAATTGAACCCTAACACTTCGGATCTTTTATTTAACTCTCAAATCGATGACATTCCATTCAAAGCAGAAAGTTTTTTTTTTCTTGTTCAATTTTATAATATTTACTTATGGAACTTGTTATGAACAAACTAACCGTTGATTATAACATATAATTTTAAATCGAATTATTTTTATCTGACGTCTGGGATTAAAAGGCCCACATGCAACAAAAACGGCCCACAACAACAACATCGGTCGGAGAACACCATCTTCCATTACCAGAAGCCACCACCACCGTTGCAGTGGCGCAAACGCCAAAGCCCCACAACACCGAGAAAAAAAAATCCAGCACCTTCGTCACTTCCTCCGCCACCGCCGCCGCCGCCGGTGCCGCTGCAGACTGTAGATGGAGACCTTTCATCCAAAGCGCCTCCTCGGAGACTTCCACTTCCTCCCAACAACATCCTCCGCCACGGCAACCGAGCCGCCGCTGCCGCCGTCGTTGTCGGACCCCTCCCTCCTCTCTCTCCTCTCTTCCCCTCCCCTTCCCTCCTCTGCCGATCTCTCCCGTAACCTCCCCATCGATTTCTACAAGGTCCTCAGCTCTCCTCCTGCAAAAGTTTATTTCTTTACCTTTTTTTTTCCTTTACTGCTTATTAGTTTGTCTTCTAAAAACCCCTCAAATTGTGACCTTTATTCGTGTCTCTTTGGTGTTATTACTCCTAAAAGTTGCTCTTTCTACGATCCTTTTTAATCACCTAATTGTCCTTTTTAAAATTCTCCTCTTTCTTCATTGCCTTTGTAGTTTAGAATTATTCTTATGAAAATTTCATGCATTTTCATCTCTGTTGATCAGAATACATGTTTCTAATGCCTGAAACTCTAATCTGTTTCCTATTTAGCTTTCAATTATAGATTGCTAAAATGTGGATTGATCTATGTGGTCGAGACCGCAGGTACTGGGTGCAGAGCTCCACTTCTTGAGTGATGGCATCCGGCGAGCCTACGAGGCACGGGTTTCCAAACCCGCAATGTATGGCTTCAGCCAGGAGGCCCTCATTGGACGTCGGAAGATCCTCCAATCCGCATGCGAGACCCTGTCAGACCCTGAAGCTCGCGGGTTTTACAATCGTGGCCTCGCAGAGGATCCCGATTCCACTGTCAACACCTACCTGCCCGCGGACATGGTAAACAGAATTAGAGTCACTGCAATAAGATTCACAGTTTCTTTTTTAACTAAGAGTTTATCCCCTTGATTAGGTTCCTGGTGCTCTTTGTGTTCTACAAGAGATTGGGGAGACAGAATTGGTACTACAAGTAGGAAGGAGCCTTTTGCGTGAGCGGCTACCGAAGTCTTTCAAACAGGATGTGGTGCTTGCAATGGTCCTAGCTTATGTGGATCTCTCCAGGGATGCAATGGCTATGGATCCACCAGATTTTATTGGGTGCTGCGAGGTGCTCGAATGGGCTTTAAAACTTCTGAAGGTAAAATAATTTGCAAGTTGAGCCTCTGATATTTTAAATATGCACCCTAATTATATAGATGTTTACTATTCATGTTTTTTGAAATTTCACATGGAGAGATGAAATGGATGACATTGTGCCATTTATCTTGTTCTTTCCATATCTGTATCACTTTAGTTACTAATTGCTGTTTGTTAATTATTAATCGAGATTTGTTGCTTGGGCAGAAAAACAGTCTTTTCTTTTGGTCTTTTGTCGAATGTATAAATTTTTTAAATTGAGACTGGAATATTCGTGTAATATTGTTTTCTATTTATTTCTTATTAAACTTTATTTTCACTTAATTATTGATAACTAGATTTTGCTTCTCTTCGGATTACTGAAAATTAAGGAATAATCCTAGATCTTTCACACTTCCCTCCTTAATGCATATAGTGGAAGATTCCTTTTCCTTAATCTTTGGTAGGAACTGCAATTACACGAGTGCAAGAAAAGAAGAAGAATATTTCTCATAACCGAAGGGCTAGGCTTGACGAAAGTAAACTATTTCCTTTACTGCAGGAGGAAGGAGCAAGTAATCTTGCACCTGATCTACAGGCACAGATTGATGAGACATTAGAGGAGATCACCCCTCGTTACATTCTTGAGCTTCTTGCATTGCCACTTGATGAGGAGCACCAAACTAGACGAGATGAAGGTCTTCGTCGTGTGCGCAACATATTGTGGGCTGTTGGCAGGGGAGGTGCTGCTGCCGTCGGGGGAGGATTCACTCGAGAAGCCTTCATGAACGAATCATATCTACGCATGACAGCTGCAGAGCAGGTTTGAGTGACTGTTATAATGAATTGTTCATCCTCCTTATTGTGGAAGTCTAATTTTGATATCTGCTACTGCATTTCCATATGAAGGTAGATATATTCGCTACAAGACCAAGTAATATACCAGCAGAAAGCTTTGAGGCATATGGTGTGGCACTTGCTTTGGTTGCACAAGCCTTTATGGGTAAGAAACCTGACCTTATATGGACTGCGGACAATCTCTTTGAACAGCTACAGCAGACCTTTGTCAGACCAATAGGTTCTGTTTCTGAGTATGCTGCACAAGCTGAAGTTGACTTTTCCCTTCAAAGGGGCCTATGTTCATTGCTTCTGGGTGATATTGATGGATGTCATAGGTGGTTGGGCTTAGATAGTGAGATTTCACCGTACAGAAACCCAACAATTGTGGAGTTTATTATGGATAACTGTGATATTGACCAAGGTGATGATCTTCTTCCCGGACTTTGTATGCTGCTGGAGACTTGGCTAGCTGAAGAAGTCTTCCCCAGATTTAGGGATACTCAAGATTTAAGTTTCAGGCTTGGAGATTATTATGATGACCCCATGGTTCTTGACTATCTTGAACGGATGGAAGGTGATCATTCACCATTAGCTGTAGCTGCTGCCATTGTTAGAATAGGAGCTGGAGCTACAACCACTGCACTTGGCAGTGTGAAGTCAAATGTGCTTCAAGCAATGAAGAAAGTTTTTCTAATGGTCAATAGAGGAGAGAATTTGATTTCACAGAAAAACTATGATGCATCTAGAATGGTTAATGAATTACACAACGACCAGTCTGTGACTACATTTGATCAAGTTGGTTCTGATATGCTAGTTGATGCTTCTGGGAAGTCTAAGTCTGAAGATTTAGATAAGAAAGATGTGGCATATAACACAAAAGATGTTATTGTGAAGATTGCATCTGCTGCTGTGGTTGTTGGTTTATTTGCTACTGCAGGGATCAAATCCATTTCTTTTAGAAACACAATTTCAATTGGTAACAAGGAAGCAGGTTCTGCAACAGTCTCTAATTTCATCAATAGCGGTAAGATTGTGGACTTCTTTATTATTTGATTGTGGATTATAAATTTGAAGCATGCAAACATATAAAAGTGTTCACTTCTTGAACCTTTTATCGCTAGATAAACTAAATCATTTCACTTTGTTCTTATAACAATTTTACTTTTTTTTTACCTTTTGGCAAGCTTGCTACCTGTTGCCTGGAGTTTGGTATTTCACTGCTTATTTTCCTTTTCTGTTTTTAGTTGTGCTAATTGCATAAAATAGTAAAATTAGTTTACTCTGGAACCACTATCCGGCGAAATAATACAATTGAAGAAGTATTTGCTACTTAATATAGATGACAGTGGTCAATGAATTTCTTGCATTTGAACAATTCCTTATTTTTTTTTTCAAGTATTCATAACTGAATGTTATGATCATAGGTTGAATCTTAATTCCCATAGAAAGAGAATGAATCTTCATTTACATAAGAAAAATAATGAATCTTAGTTCTCACATAGAACTATCTTTGCTAGCATGTCTTCCCAATTTTCTGTAGTGACTAGTGTCTGGGTATTCTTCTTAAATAATTTCCTCAGCGTGACATAAATTTGGTTTGCAATTTTATACCCCAGATCAAGTTTTTTTTTTCTGAGAAGGTTCAGCCTGTTGATGTCAAAGCATGAAACTGGAAATTTGGCCTATAGGTATATTATTATTTGGGCTTGTTAAAATGTAAATGCATGCTCCTACTCTTATACCACATTTATGTATAGCGTATCATGCAATTGACTTCTAGAGTGGTTTTCTTTTCCTAATAACTTCATGTACTCATGGTTCTTGATTCTTCAAGTTTATGTTAAAAGACACATATATTTGTTCATAGTAAAAATGTGTTTGGGATGATTGTCAATTTGATTTTTCTTTGGATAAAGAATTCTACCACCTGTTTGTATCATTCTCTGTTATCACATCCTTCTTTTGGCACCACAAATTTTTCATACAGGGACCTCTCATGTGTATTCTATTTCAGAGACTGCTGCAGAAGAGTCCTTGTTGGAGGAAGTGCCCAAGATGGATGCAAGGCTTGCTGAAAATCTTGTCCGGAAATGGCAAAATGTTAAAGCGCAGGCTTTGGGACCAAATCATGTTCTTGTGGAACTTCCTGAGGTCAGACCAAATTGATTGTCCAATGGTTTTACTTAACAATCTTTTGGTCCCAAAATGTTTGAACATGTTTAGTTGACAAATCAAAACAACCAATTTTGTCAAACTCATAAATCAGACTTGACATGTAAGGGAAAAGTACACATAAACATAGGATTGTAGCGTGGAACATAATTCTACCATTTTTTTTCAAAATGTATAATATTAATTTATACTAAAAAAAGACATTGAACAATATCAAATGTTCCATGAGCCGAAAGATGGAGCTGACCCTCCTATTCTTGAGCAAAGGAGGGCCTCCTTTGCTTGCAAGCAGAACAGGATGCTCTTCTCTACTCATGAGCAGAGGAGAAGCGCGAGCAGATCCTCTTCTGCTCATGAGCAAGGAGGCCAAGAGAGTAGTAGAGGGAGGGACAGAGTGAGAGAAAACTGACTGATGCATGGAAGCTGCGAACAGCGTCTCGGAGCAACAACCATGGGCAGTGGCAGAAGTGCCAGTGAACACAAGTACCAGCCCCTTTACAAAAGAAAAAAGAAAAAAAAACACAAGTACTAGCCCTTGGAGGAAAATGCAGTGGGTTGTTTTGGACTTAGGATTGGAGGTTTATTTAAGGCATTTATGGACCCAAGTAAGAGTAATTTTCACCATTGGTACCTTAACTTTGGCCTCATTCCCATTTTGGTCCCTCAACTTTACTTTGTTACAAATTTGTCCTCGAACTTTTATTTTATAACAAAATAGTCCTCCTAAACAGTGATAGTAGGTTTTCAGGTTATTTGGTTGACATAAATGTCACGTGGGATCCACGTGTATTTAATTTTTTTATAGTTTAAACTTAAAAATTTAAAAAAAAAGAGAAGCTACGTGGGACTCCTCTCTCTTCTCGATGGAGAAGGAGAGGGAAGGGGGCAGTTACCCCCTCCCTCCACCTCTCTCCGGTGAGAGAGGCAGAGGGGAGGGGGCGACTGCGCCCTTTCCTTTCAAAGTGGAGGCGGAGGGGGCAGCAGCCCCTCCACCTCTCTTTGGCAAAGAGAGGCAGAGTTGCCCCCTTCCCTCTCTTCTCAGACAAGAAGAGAGAGAAGGGGCCAGGCCACTTTCTCTTTTTTTTTCTGAAAGTTTATAATATTATATATTTGTAATTTTATATATTTATTTTAAAAAAATCAAATACATGTGGATGTCACGAGGCATCTACATCAACAAAATAACTTGAAAACCTACTATTACAGGTTAGGAGAACTATTTCGTTATAAAATAAAAATTCGATGACGAATTTGTTACAAAGTGAAGTTGATGGGCTAATATGGAAACGAGCCAAAGTTAAGGGACCAATTGTGAAAATTACTCGCCCAAGTAAAGAAAAAATTGAGGGACGCATGTCCATGGCTGAACACTGTCCATTCATGTCCATTGAGTTTATGAGCCAGCACACCATCCTACAATGTGCCTGCTCAAAACAATCTTGCATGCCACCCAGCTCGTTTGGCCTGGAAGGATCATAAATTGTCAGATTTTATAAGTTCATTCGTGTTTTGACAAAACAACTATGAGAGATTTGCTTGGTTCAAGGAAGACTGATAGTACACAATATTAATTTGTCAATAGTGAAAAATACATTCCAGACGAGTGCAAGTGAGATAATTATTCATAGTTGTCGCTTGTGTATATGAAGATTATACAGTTCAGAACGTGTAAACAAATTGACTGTTTTGTGTGGATACTGTTCAGGGTAATAACAAATCTAATGGCTATATCAAATGAGTATTTAAAAGTAACACCAGATGTGATACATGTTTAGAAGGTTAATCAATGTTAAAAATGCTGTGGCATTTTTTTGAATATTTACATCCTACTTGTTAAAAATCTGAATTTTGGTTGATCAACATACTATTGAGCCATGATATTGTTTTTGCTGATGGAACCTTTTGCCCAAGAAAGTTGTAAACAAAAATTGGACATTTTACCTGGGCTCTAGCCCAATGGCATTCTGGTTTGGTCCTTTGACTTCATCACTTCCCATGACATTTTACCAATGAACTTATTTATCTTATAGATTACAAATTTTAAAATTGATGCATCTCAATTTTGATTTTTTTTTCTCTATGATTGCACACAATCCTTAGTTCCTTATTAATAAAAGAGGATATAAAAGTTTTCAGAATGACTATTGATTTGCTATGACCAAACAATGACCATCTTAAAATCGTACTCAATATGTTTAATTGATATAAATTCTACCATCAGATTATTAGGGTGATCTGAGAAACAATGAAAATGGAAGTTCCAAAAATTGGCAATGCTCTCTGATTTAGTATTAAGTAAATATGTTTAATTTGACAGGTTCTTGATGGTCGGATGCTGAAGATATGGACTGATAGGGCTTCCGAGATAGCGCAACATGGTTGGTATTGGCAGTACACGTTGCTTGATGTGACTATTGACAGCGTGACTGTATCCCTAGATGGCCGTCGGGCAACGGTCGAGGCAAGAATTGAGGAAGCCGCCCAGTTGATGGACGATGTGAATCCGGAGCACAATGACTCGTATAGCACCACATACACCACCAGATATGAGATGGCATGTTGCAAGTCAGACTGGAAGATAACGGAAGGAGCGGTTCTTAAATCATAATGGATCCACGAGGTCTTCGCTAAATAATGTAAATAACTCTGTATATTTGTCCCGTAGTTTGTTGATGAATTGGGTGTACGAATATTCATTATCATCCAATCAGTTTTGTTGACTTTCTATTAGATTCCTGTAATGGGGAATACCTAAAAGACCTTTTGATTAAAGACCTTTTAAGCTTTTTTCCCCTTGTTTTTGAAGGTTCCCACGAGCCATTCAACAACACTAATAATGCAGCCAGAAGAAAATCATGGATTATTCTGAAACTGATTGCAGTTGTGGCATCTGCATATCTTGTTGCATCTTTAAACAAGAATTACTGGACTATCAGATAGCTTCAAAATTGCTTTTGAAAGTTATTTGCTTATAAATGTGGTCATGAGTCACAATGTGATCAGGTTAAAGTGCTACTGAAGTTGCCTCATGCTTTTATCATCTTAACCTCTCTGCATCAGTTTGGGACTACAAGTAATATTCTGATGCAAATGTTTCAACAGAAATAAGGCTCCTTAGGAAGATTAGTAGTTTGACTAAATGCTTGTGATCGTCAACACCATTCATGTCATTCTCCATTGTTTCAGGAAGAAAAAAGAGATTCTCTCACT
Organism: Pontederia paniculata; assembly: GCA_001647135.1. NCBI lineage: Eukaryota > Viridiplantae > Streptophyta > Magnoliopsida > Commelinales > Pontederiaceae > Pontederia > Pontederia paniculata. The sequence continues at coordinate 13,737 of LTAE01005380.1, forward strand.
TGGTTAACATTACAACACATTTACAAATGCAATCTGTAGAACACCTGTAATCAAAGAATCACAAGTAAAAGATATGTGAACGCTATTAGTTGAGGTCAGTCCAGTGCAGACAGATTGCAAGGTATGTATGTAGTCATTTAGCATATTTGATCACTTGAAGGACTTCCCTTGCATCCAGCTGAAGGATCTCCTGTGGCTTAGCTGTGGTGTGAAGCTGAGTCCAAACATCTCCTTGAGGGCCTGCCCATCCCCTAAAGGTCCAACCAGCTGGGCTACAACTGCTGCACTCTCTCTAACATGTTGCATGTCAGTTGCAGTCCATATTTTCCTTGCCACTTGCAGTCTCCTTTGTTTGGTGTTCAGATCAATTCCCCACTTTTCATACAGCTCCATCTTTTCATCTAAGCTCAACTTCTTCTGCATTTTCTTGTACAACATATCCCTCTCATGGCGAAGATACCTCAAGCTGTAAAGAAGGAAGACACATGCAGTGAGCGTTAGGATTGTCACTTCCAGTCCCATGCAAGTGAAGGAAAAATAAGAAAAGCTGCAATTTCACCTTGATGCAAGGGTAATCACATGACCATCTTCTGCTAGTATGTTATCTGAACTTCCATGAGAAAGGCTAGAGTTCATGAAGGATAACCTTCTAAGCTCAACTTCCATATAGAATGAATCAACTGGATCTCCTTTGAAAAGTAGGAAGAAGTAAGTTCTGTGGACCAAGGAAACATTGCAGGCATGCCAGAGCTCTACAATCTCCTGCTGTTTTTTCTCAAATTCCAGTGCCCATTTCTTTGAAGGGGAGTCCAAGGGACTGGGCACTGGATCCACAACTATATCCTTTGTGGGTTTCTTTGCTTCCATAAACTCATTGTCCATCGTTTGAGTCTCCTGCAGTAAGCACATCAACTATAAGCTGTAGAAAACTACATGAAGCAGGATGTAATCAATAAAGTAAAAGAGCAAATGACAGAATAATGAGAAAATCGATGCTGGGAGAATCCCCATATATTTAAGCTATTCTAGAGTATTTATTAGCCTTTTTTAGTTAGCTAGTTATCAGTAAATGCAATAGTTACAGACCTGATCTTCAGAGACTTGTTTCTGGTTTTCTGTCTTGTTAGTCTCCTCATGTCCTACAGAAGAGAGATCAAGATTCATGACATCTTCTTCAGGTACAATCTGGACATCCTGTGTTTTAATTGGATCATCAAAAAACAGTTTTCTGGAAGCCTGAGGTACTGTGTCTGTAGAACCATTTTCCAACACTGGAAGTCTTCTTTGAACCTCACCGGGCCTTTCGGAAAAATCTTTCAGAATGCACTCCGGCGGGGTCTTGTTATCTGGTTCAACATTATCTTGTCCAGCATCTTCACACAAAGAGGATACATGAGTAGTCATCGGACTTGGCTTACAACTGCTACTTCTAACTATTGGTAGTTCCTTGGGACTCGTTGATATTTGCTTGGAGGGCAATTGAGATGATACATCGGGATCTGATTTGGAAAACTTCAGTGTCACACACTCTGGTAGTTCATCCATTGCAGGTCTCGAGTGTGCATTGCTTAGAGGTTGGATAGGAGTTCCAATTTTATCCTCATCTGTCAGAGACAGAAGGCTGCAGTCCTCATCAGGCAACAGGAGATTGAATTCCTCGTCTTTGTTCGTGCTCAATGTATGTATCTCAATGCATTGGACTTCCTTGCAGTGGTCCTCAGAGCTCTGAGATTTTGCTTCCGAATTCTCCTCTATTCCCTGTTGCGGTATCTCTCTGATAAATGTGGAACTGCAGATTGAATGAGTAGGTGAGGTGACAGTCTCTTCTGTTTCTTCAGAATGCTCGAAGTGATTCTCATTTGGATTATAATGATCGTATAGTGTGCCAATTCTTGCGGAATCAATGTATGGATTTTGATATGCAATTCCGGATACCTCAGAAACTGAGAGTGCATCTTCAGATGCATTATGCAGAGATAGAGATGACTGACTGGACTCATCCTACAGATATAGGAACATGGAGCAAAAATTTATAAGTATCGATGTTGTCTATGTAAATAGTAAGTGAAGATCATAGCTAAAGGACAATACCCATTGTCGCGAAGTTTGCTCATCCCCCTGTCGTGAAGTCTGATCATCCCCCACAGACCGGAGAAGATCCTCGAGTCGAGACTGAGCAAGATCTCTTTGTTGTCTGAGATCTTTGATCTCTCGTTCCATCTGAAAAGACAATTAAGAAGATTTAAGATTACCTATTTAAGGTACATATCTTAGAAGAGTACACTAGATAATATGATATGGATTTGACAAAGTGCAAAACATGTCATTCTAATTAGCATGGATTGCGGTTGTGAACCCGAAATCATAATCCATCTTGAAAAGTGTCTTTGATTATGGTATTGTGAACCCAAATTTCCAAGACCCTAACCTTTTTAATCTGGACTTCTTTATCTCTCAGTGCTTCATCATGAGAATTGGAGGGGGCTGATCCTGAACATCTCAGCTCAGTCTCCAATCTGGCAAGTTCTTTTTGTAGATGCTTTACCAGGGCTTTATCAGACATCACCACATTGACATGTGCATTAGTAGAAACTTCTTTTGCGCAGCTCGCAAACAAGAGAGTATTTCTGGATTGCTCGGTATGGGTTCGGGCAGGACTCATTGTACAGATAATGGCTGTTCTTGCATTACCTCCTAATGAAGATTGTAAGATCCTTGTTAACTTCGAATCGCGATACGGAACATGCCCATTCCTTCCCTTGCTGCATTACAAGAATAAAGTTTCAGGATAATGGAAACAGAAGAAAATATCAGCTTAAATACTTTTTCAGCTATCAGATATCTATCAACAAAATCATGTTGATAGTCACAACATATCAAAAAAGAAAACTTGGATCAAAATAAAAAAGAAACTTGAAACGTCAAGAATCAGAAGGAAAGAACTTCCACAACCTTAACTTGCGAATAACTGTACCCAAAGTCAGCAAGCTGCGGTTAATGTGGCAACCTTCCTTCAGCCTAGTGCCTGCAGATAATGCTTGTGATGCCCGTTCGCTTCCCGCCAAATCTACAAAATTCTGAATTCAAAGAGAGAACGTCGTTTAATTAGATGAACCTTTGAGGTCGAATAGTAAGGGTTATTGAGAACCACCTGTTCATGGGTAACTTACCACAGTGGCTGAAAGGGTGCTTGAGCTTTCTCTACTCACAAACTTCCTGGCAGCACTTTCAATCGTCTGCATTCACAAGCCAGCAATTTTAAGATGAATTGTTTCATTATCACATAAAGAATGAATCAATCAGCCATTATGACAGTAGATCGAACCAGTCTGAGTATCTGATGAGACCGCGAACTCATTTCATTCAATGAGGTCTCTCCTATCTGTCTTTGTGCTGTGGCAATTGCAAGTTACAAATTAATGAATGATCACTGAAAACACAGTAATCCATTCTTTCTAGAAGACTCTTATTTACTATACCTTCGCAAACCGAAAGAAGCTCCTTGAGATGGTCCTGATCCCTCAGAGTTTCCTCTGTGAGTTTCTCCACAATTGTCCCCCTCTAAGAAAATTTGAAGCACATAGTTAAATAGCAATACAAGAACTATACATTACAGCGTTCAGATAGAACACCACACTACCTCTGGATCATCAAGAAGCCTAAGAGGGGAACTATCTGCGCTGAGGAGATCCCTTACTGCTTCATTGTATATCTCCATTGCCGAAAATTTCAAAGTGAATTCCCGCTCCTCATGCTGCGGAAGAGTACCATGGCAAATCAACTTTTTTTTTCTCTTTTGATAAATGAAATGGAAGGAGATTTACATCACAGAAATTTTGACAACTGTTGAAGTGGAATGCTGAAAGATTGGTTACCTTCTCTATGTAGTCATAGATATCTTCCACAGTGTACTCAGTTATCCCAGTCATTGTGTAAGTTTTTCCACTACTTGTCTGTCCATAGGCAAATACACTGGCTGCAAAAGTATGCATCAATTCAGAAAAAATTGCATAATAGTCTTCAAACTGAATGAGTCCATAAACATGATTGTCCCCTTACAATTGATTCCACTAACAACCGAAAGGACAACTTCTTTGGCTCCCTCCTCATAAACTTGTTTTGTGGTGCTCTTGAATCCAAATACTCTGTCTGAAAGGAACACATCAGAGAAAGCATTAAAAAACAACTGAATGGAAGAAATAAATCAAAATGAAATTGGAAGAAGGAAAGAGTCAACAAAACACATTCATGAATCAAAACTCGATCTGCCCACTGTGATAATGCAATTTTCTCAGAATTGCAAGCCTAATTCAAACGTATTCTTGCATCACACAAAGAGCAGAAGGTCAAACTTCAGTCATGAAAACAAGATTTGATCTAGTAAAAAAACAGTTTGCTAATTGGCCTCAGAGCTGTGTAAAGAACTTCCTTGTAGACAAAAATCTGTCAGAACTGTGCATAAAGTACTGTTCAAGCTTCAGATCCAATCACAAACGGGAGCATCCAAAAAGCAGATACGACATTGGCAGAAATTACTCACAAAAAGATAGATTTACATCTGGAAGCCTACAAAACAGAGGCAATTCAGACACTGCCCAAATTAGCAAGCAATTCAGAGTACTAACCAAACGTGTAGGCTGATGGGTACATGGATCTCTCCTGCAGGCCATTCTTGAAGATGACAGTGTTGTTGTTAATGCTCTCCCACTCTGCGGGATCATTCCGCTCGATCTCCTTCGCATTCAGTGGCCTAAGCCTCACAGAAACATATATCTTCTCATTCCGGCCTCCGCCGCCGCCACCGTTGCCGGGTACTTCTTCCTTCTGCCACTGCACCAGCTCATCAGGGCTGCCGATGCTCCCCATCTCTCTTTCTTTCTCCTACCTCTCTCCCTTACACCATGAATCCAAAGCAGCCTTCCTGTATCATTATCATATTTATTAAACTAAGCTCTATCAATGTATCAACATGGCTCTCATATAAACTACCAACAAATCATAAAGCATTCCACCATTTGCTCCCTCGCTCACATAGACGCACACAGACATAAAATATACGAAGCAGAGAAAAAAAAAAGTAGAACCAAGTCACGTAAAGGGATGCCAAGTAGGTATTATTCAAGGTTGGGTCACTGAGATAGATACAAGACAATGCTAAGAGACCCACCGTTATGGGCACGCTACAGTCCGGTGGACCGGGGCGTCGAGGCTCCGGTGGCCGCAGCCCCGTCAAAGAAAAAAAGAAAAAAAATTCTGAATGCAAATGAAAGAATTCATGAAAATAAATATAATATTTTGAGACTTGCTCCATTCCTGATCATGCATTACTGCAACTGATACCTTTAATGGCGTCGCAACCACAACCAGAAACTATAAGACCTTTTTCTTTTGCATGCATGGATGATGGTCCACCATGGCCATTGGCTTCACTACGCCTTTAATAATAAGTCTCACATGGGAAGCTTGCAAGTTGTTGCAAGGAGAGAAAGCAAGGTGATAGAAAGGCAATGCATGCAGGGCTTTTCTGAGGACAAACCTGTGTGAATTCCTTAACGACGATAACTCTCTCTCTCTCCATTTCTGGCCGGCCTCAGCAGGAGGATATGTGGGCGTTAATGCACCAAAAAGAGAAAGAACACTGAACAATCTGAGGAGGAGGAGGAGGAGGAGGAGGTCCAAGAGGATGAGGAGACGGTGTGTTTAATCCTCAAACAAAAACAAACCGCGACCTTTCCTGCAATGACCTCTCTCTCTCTCTCTTCTTTCTCTCTCCCCTTCCCTTATCTCGTGGAGGAAGACATCTTTGAATCCATTCTGATCCACTCTTCCTTTACTATTTTTTTACTTTCGTTATTGTTCTTCTGTTTTCTAAATTTACACAGTATCTCTCACACGCATATACGTATATATTCTTTTGGAGCCAATTGTTATGTTTTCATTTCTAGTAATGAAGTAAATAAAAAAAAACATGTGGAGTTAATTGAATTCTTAGTAAAAAAAAATCTTATGAACTATTCTTTTACTCTCTCTCTCTCTCTCTCTCTCTCTCTCTCTCTCTCTCTCTGTTTCTCTCTCTCTCTCTGTTTAGATCTACAAGCAAACATCACAATTAATCTGTGGTCCAAGAACAGTGATATCCTACTCAATTCATTAATGCCATTGACATTTCTTCTACCTTCTGTTCCTGTATTAATTGGCGTATATGCATGCATACAAATAAAATCATCTTATGATCTTAAAAAAATCTCGTATATTAATAGCAGAAATATTCGTCATTTGTCGAATTGGAAGACTTTTTTTATAGCCTGCTACAAGTGCACTTTTTTTTTAAAAAAACAATTTCGTTTTCTTCTTTTTTGGCGTCTCAGATTATTTTGACAAAAATGATGCAAAGAATTATGAGCTCATTTTTTTCTCTGTCGGCGGATGTCTACCAGCAATCTTTTCAGACTCACAACTGGACACGGTTGACAGACAGTGAAACAAAGGCAGACTGTCACAGCAGTAGTTACTGCAAACAGAATTCTTCTGCTACTGGTTATATTGTGCAGCAAAATATGATGGGAAAATTCGAGAAAAATAGAAGATCATAATGAGAAAATGTAGAAAAATAGAGAATATATATAAATTTATTCTGCAAAGAGATTTCACTATATTATTTTTCGTTATAACCACTTAATATCAAGTCTGAAATAAGAGCAATATATATATAGATCAAAAATCCTAACAAATAGAAAATCTCTTAATCCGCATTATACAGGTCAACTTAAATAAAAGTTCAAACTCATTTAGGTTTCGAGGGCACTACACCCGAACCCCCGCCCGCTCATCGGCGAGCGGGGCACCCGTCCGCTGACCGGGCAGCGGAACCCCCATCGGGGGGCGATGCCCCCGAACCTCCCCTTCCGCGCGTAGGGTTTAGATGTCGTTGGGTAATACTCCAGTTCCCTAAGTTCACGTGGGCGTATCGGTGTGAGAAAGCTTGAAGTATTCGCCAACCCCAACAAAATAACCAATTTTTTTTTTGAAAGGGCAAAATAACCAAATTAGTTCTTTGTTGTTCAAATATCAGATAAGTATTAATAGTCGTGAATATCGATCACCTAACAAAAAAAATCAAGTAGCAAGACTAAAGCTCTGTTTGATATATACTAACGGTTAATAGCGATTAACGGTTAGAGATAATGATAGCGAGTTAATTATTAAATTTAATGAAAATATTTGACAAATGCAATGTTTGAATCAATCAATAAATGTAAAAGAACTAAAAAAGATACAAATAATTATTTAAATTATTCGCATTAATATATGTATCACAAATTTAAGAACACATTTTTTAATTATTTTAATATTCATAAATAATAAAATAAATAGCTGATAAAATAATTTATAAGTTAATAATAAATAATAAAATGATCACGTAATATAAAAATGTATCATACAAATAGTAATTAATATTGAAATATTTTGAGAGTTATTTGAAAATAAATTTTAATATGCTTGTAGCAACCTAGATGCTTGTCTTCCAAACATCTCAAAACGCTGATTTACAATCGTTTGTCACTATTATTAATTATACTTGCCAAACATCTTAAATAATATATTGACTTAGTTAACACGCTATACGTTATTATAAATGCTATTTTAAATACGTGCCAAAAAGAGTCCTAAGTACCAAAGTTGATGAGAGCTATTAATTCATATTCAATTGAGTAATCACAAATTTAATTATGATTTATCTTTATCGCTCAAACACCGAACTAGCGAAATGTTGATAACCCAAAACACCGGTGTTCCAGTTCGGAAAAACAATGGTGCAGCACAATGTCAGCAGAGATCTCAAAATATAATTTGCTCTTCTTAGTATTTGTCTCTTTTTTTCTTTCCAAAGTTCTGGAGGAGGACTTGTGTTCCAAATGGGTGTTCTCTGATCAGGAGCTCATTATGGTGGAAAGCGTACTGTAGCACTGCATTATTGATTGGAATCTTCAGTTGGAGGGAGGGCAATGGTTCTCTTCTACTACCATGCAACATGCAACATGCACATGTTTGTTGGATCTCATGAGCTCTGTGTCCATATGGAAGTCCTCCATCTTCACATGCCCTTGTCCGCCGAAATGTGTCTTGACTTGAACTTTGGTTGTGGAAGGATGCATGCATTCACATATAGCTAACTATTGGCAAAAGAAAATAATTGCACATTACTCTAATCATTCCTTTGTCTGAATTTGTTTTGCAGCTTGCATTCTGAAAGTGTCTCATATCCGAATCTCTTGAAGATGGATGTTGAGACTAAACAAAGCTTAAAATTGATGTACTGCCGATGAGGAATCTGTTCACTGTTTCCGAACATGTTGTGAAAGTGGAACTTGTGTTCTCTCAATTCTCAGAGTACTCTCAACCTTTTATACGGCACCATCCATTTTTTTTCCAAAAAAAAATATTTTTTATTTGACAAATTGTACAATTTCTTAAAAAAAATATAGGCCATTCAAATAACAATTTGGAAAAGATTATACATCTTAAAAAATACTACAACAAAGTCTTTTATATTTAATGGTGTGGCATTTGTCGGTCTTTTTTCTTCCTATTCTCAAGTTCATACTTTTATATTTCATTTTTCCAACCACAAATTTTATGCTCAACTACTTAATTAAGATACACTTACAGTAAATTTAAAAGAGTTTAATGGATATATATATTATTTAAATAAGATACACCGTGTCCCATATTTTATGAAACGTTGTATTTGAATGTTAGTTAAATATAAATAATTTATTTAATATTCATGTTTTTTACTTATTTTTTCAATCATAGATTTTAAATTCAATGATACAACAAAAGATGATAGACACCATGCACCTACTTAAGTAGAATATACCTCTATTAATTTTTTCTAGAATAATAATAAAAGATAAAAAATATATAAATTAAGAAGAAAATTAACAGAAAACAAGCTATTGAAGCCGTCAAAGCTGTCTTGTTCGTTGTTTTGGACTATATAAAGCTAAAAGTTGGGTTTGGGTTTCAATTCTTTTGGATTTGGCCTTTCTATAACGAACAGAAGGACAGTGATTAATTCTATATAGTTCTCCAGCTTTACTAAATAACTAACCTTTAATAACTACAGATGAATAATATAATTCGTCTATAACCCATATGTAGCTTTTTTTATTTATCATATAGTAATCTCCCTAAATAAATAAATAAAATAAAATTTCTATAGCATGCATATAGTTTATTATTATAAAATAAAATAATTTATTTTATTTTATTTATTTTACTATATAGTAAATAACTAACCTTTATCAACTACAGATTAATAATATAATTCGTCTATAACCCATATGTAGTTTATTATCTTCCAGATGAGATAGTTTGCATGTAGTTCTTCAGAATTACTCTACAGTTAAGATTTTTTTCTGTTATTTATGTGGTCATTTTTTAAAACTAAAAATTATATATAATCTTGCTAATTAATGAAGGCTAAGGAAATAGTAAATAGGTAATTTAATTGAAAACAGTGTGGTTATTTCTTGTGATAAGTATCTAACTGAAACCAAGAAAACTTAGACAATATATGTGTGGATTAAAAAAAAAAGGAAAGATGTTTGAAAGTTTCAAGATTGCTCTTTGGTACAGAAAGACAAATAAACTATTTTTTTTCTATTTGAATGTTAGCATTCGAACTCTTACAATATACTGTATAGCAGAGATGTAACAACCTATTTGGTATACAATTTACCGTAAAGAGTTTTTTGCTTATAGAGTTTAACGGAGATGAAACATCCCTCCAGGTGTTTTACCACAAACACTCATCTGATCAACCGACTATTTTAAATATGTGATTTGTTGTAGTGTGACCGCCGTGGTCACGCAGTCGCGACCGTCGACGAAGCGACGCGCCTGAAGGGCGCTAGAATCGTCGGACACGGACGTGTGAACGGCCGCTGAAGGGGGCGGACGGGTGCGGGTACGCGGCTATAAAACGGACACGGACGCATCCCGGGAGCCCCAGTCGTCGAACGACACCTTCCTCTCCACCTATCAGTGGTATCAGAGCTCATTTTTTGGTCAACATGCGTCACCGTCTGCTTCCGCTCTCCCTGACACACCACCGCGTGCTATGTTCATGCTCCGGAGCCGTCCCACCGATCGCCATCGCCTAATTGCTTCTGTATCAACAGACACAACGCTCCCCTGTAAATGTGACGCCGCTAACGAGGAGGACGAACCGTGCGTCTTCCCATAAAATTGACGACACACGAGATCTTGTACGACTTGACCACTGCTCTACGGACACTTGGCCGTGCGAATCGACTTCAGAATCATCGCCGACGAACGCGCCCTAGTAACGGTGAAAGGTATGCGCGTTCTCTACACAGAGAAGAAGATGAATAGTGGCCTTCTCTCCCTCCACTCGATATCTTTTTAGGCCGTTGGATATTTTTGCTTTGTTCGATCTCAGTCATACACTCTCATAAGTTATGTTCCTTTTAAATCTGAGCATAGGTCTTAATCTTGACCAACGTAAAATTAAGGCCCATTCATAAATTTTTTTTACGTGACCGGCCCAAAAATCATATTTTCTTTAGCCCATTAGGATAATTCATTTCCATTTAATTGCTTTACCGCAGATTTATCTTGGAAGATTATTATAGATTTAATTAGTACAGAAATGATTGATTATTATTGTTTATTTTCTGTTTAATCGTCAACATAATATTTCTGTCAGTTCTTGGAATTAATTTTGGATATAAAATATATATATTTAATACTCTGCTTGAACCAAAATTTATAAGAACACTCTTAAATTTTTCTTTTTATTAGTATTCTTTGTTTCCAGAAAAATCATTGTTTAATACCCATGAATATAATTGTTGTACAGAATACTATTTAACATTTGATTCCTGAATAAAATGTTAAGTATTAGGATTGTTTTTGTTGTTGTATCCTAGAATTGTTATATTAAAGATCACAAGTTTTAAATATCTTCATATTATATTATAGTACATTATATTCAGGTTAGTCAATTAATTTTCGAAACTAATTCTTTCAGAAAATATGTTTGTATTATTTTGTATAATTATTTTTGGATAAAAATTGATTCTCTTTTTTTTTGAAATATTTTTTTGTATATTTTCTGATAGAAGTTATTCTTCGGATATAATCAATTTTTAGAAAATATTTTTTCTGTTAAATCATTGTTAAGCAATTTTTTTTTACTGATAAATTATTTTCGAATAAGAATTAATTATTTTTAACTTTTTTTTTGCATATTTCTATTAAAAATACTTTTCGGATACAATTAATTCTTTGGACAATAATTTATGGATATATATCAATTTTCTCTTTGAAAATATATTTTACATTTATTTATTTTTCGGATATAAATAATGTTTGGTATATTAAATCTGTTAAATATTTTCGAGTAAACTTATTTCTCTTCGGAAAATAATTTTATATTTTTTTATAATTATTTTCAAATTTAGTATTTTTTTATCTATAGAATAAATTTATGAAATTCAAAGTCGTTGAATCTGCCAAATTGGGTCATTGCTTAACGATACCAACTATGACGCCGTAACTCGTAAACTATGATATGGTTAAATTCGCGATAACCTTCAAAAATTACATAAAATGCCGCTCCACCAACGCTTCCAGAAGATGTCATTGATGGGCAAGAAGCTTGGTGATGAGAAAGCGAGATCGTTCATATTGATATATATGAAGGATAATTTTAGGATTTTCGAGAGTAATGAAAACACCTACGAGCTTTAGCAAGCTCTAAAGAAAAGGTACGCATTCAATACGAATGTGCAATTGTTTTTGCACAAATAACATATAAAGTCGGACAAAAATGTGTCCAATCATGGCGAAGAACTTGTAAACCGGACAAAAATGTGTCCGATCACCTCGGTGCTAAGCAGTCTCTCGCATGCCTTTCCGACACGACTATTCATGTGAACGAGTCGATCAAAAGGGTTGGTGAACTGCCATCCATCTAGGTCATTGAGCACGAAGAAGATTGTTGTCTTCAATATGGAGGGAAGTGTTGAAGGACAGGAGCAAAAAGCCCACGCTGTGCATCACTGCAAGCTAGGCGGGCAAAGCTTCAGCCTTAGGAAGAAGCAGTTCAAACCTAAGGGGCGTAAGGTTCCAAGAGAGGCTTGCTACATATGTGGAAAGTTGTTGGGCATTTTCAATGCCAACTCTCCCATAGGATCTGGAACAAGGCCCCCCAAATGGAGGTAAAGGAGGCGAAAGATAAGGAAAAGGCACGAGCACGAACAAGTTCTCCTTTGCCACAATGATGCAATACAACGCGATGACAAAGGGCATCAAAAGAGTGGTAGTTCGACTCGAGTACGAATCACCACATTGCAAGACCAAAAGGGGTCTTATAAACTTCAAAGAGGTAGTAAAGGGGGAACAAAGAATATACATGAGGAACAATACTTACCTCGACATCGAGGGAATTGATGAGTATAAGCTAAATCTCGGAGATAGCTTCATGATACTCAAGAATGTATTGTTCGCGCCAGGAATAAGGCGCGGTTTGATTTATGTTCCTGTGCTTTTGCAAAAGGACTTTGAAGTTATGTTTTATAGTAGTCGGGTCACGATAGGCAAGAAGTGTATGCAACGGAAAGGTATATGCCCGATCATGATTTGTTATGCCTAAATGTAATAAAGAAAATGAACTTATTATCCAACATCTTTGGCGCAAGGACAATACCTTGTGAGCATTGCTTGGTCAAAAAAATGACAAGGACCTCGTTTTCTGTGGGGACAAGGTCAATAGAGTTGTGGAATTAGTTCATTCATGATACTCTTTGTTATATGTCTGACTATGATCTCTAGCATGAGAGGTTAGTACATTCAAGAAACTAAAAAAAATGGAACAAATAAAGAAAATTAGTTTAGTGTCCAATATCTTTGGTGCAAGAACAATGCCTTGTAAGCATTGCTTGGCCGGAAAAATGACAAAGACCCCGTTTTATGTGGGGACAAGGTCAACAAAGTTATTGAAATTAATACACTCAAATATTTGTGGTCTATTGAGTGTTCCTATTTATAAGAGTAACGAGTACTTTATTGACGATTACTCTAGGTATTGCATGTATACCTCTTAGAGAGGAAGTCAGGAGCTTGTGAGACTTTCAAGAGGTATAAGGCACAAGTTGAGAAAATGTTAGAAAGACATTTCGGGTGCCTAAGGACAGAAAGAGGAGGAGAGTATACCTCTCAAGAATTTGAGAACTACTGCGTTTTCAGAAGGCATACGTAGGGAGACTACGGTGCCGTATACCGCCACAACAGAATGGTGTGATGAAGAGGAAAAATAGAACTCTGATGAATGCAGTGAGGTGTATGTTGTTCCACTCGGGTCCGCACGAGGTAGCGATGACCGTGAGTAACATACATAATAGAATTCCCACTTAGTCCACAGAATCAACGCCATCGAGTTGTGGAATGGCAAGAAGCCCGAGCTGAGCCATCTTCGAAAGTGAGGATGTAAAACACACATATTAGTTCCTAGTCAGCTCAGGGACAAGATGGACTTTAGGATGGAAACGTGCAAGTTTAATGGATATTGTGAAAAATCCAAAGAGTATAGATTCTTCCATCAGGAGAAAGGCCTTATAGAGAATCGTGATGTTACCTTTCTTGAAAACGAAAAGGAGCAGGCTCGGGAAAGTGAAGAATCCCTCACGATTCTAGGAGACGATGAAGACAACTTCGGTGATACACTGTACTATCCAGCAGTGGGAGTTGATGTTAAACATAATGATATACCTTTGGAAAGAAGTGGAGGAACCCATTATTTCCACATAGTATAATCAGCACCAAGAAAAGGCCCCAGAAAACACCCGCACATTTGGATGATTTTGTTCTGTACGAGTGCGATGCGAAGTGTTACTCCATTGGTATTCAGATAGAGGATAGTACATATCCTATTAAATAAGCAAAGACTTCAAATGAGCCGGAATCATGGTCGGCCGCCATGAAGTTGAAATGGACTCAATCAAAATGGAGTGTGGGCATTATGTGATTTGCCGGAAGGTAGGAAAATACATAGGATGCTAATGGGAATTCAAGAGAAATTATCGGGTTGATAGTTCTCTTGATAGGCACAAAATGAGATTGATGGCCGAGGATTATACTCGGCAAGCCGGAATAGATATTCAGAAAACTTATTCTCCGGTGGCTAAGTTTGGGTCGTTTCGAGCGATCTTACCGATAGTGGCATATATGAATTTGGAATGGTACCAATGAATGTCAAGACAATGTTCTTAAATGGAGACATGTCAGAAGACGTATATATGCAGCAACCTGAAGGATTGTAGGTGAAAGGTCAGGAGAATAGAGTATACAAACTTCGAAAATCGTTATATGAATTAAATCAATTTGAAATGCCAGACATGGGTGAGGTCTCCCATGTACTGGGCATTAAAATTAGTCATGACAGAAACTCAAAGAGGTTGAGTTTAAGTCAGGAACAGTACATCGACAAAGGTACTGAGGAGATTCGGGATGCAAAATAGCAGTCCCACACATACACCGCTAGTGATTGGGAAAAAGATTGAGTAAAAGTCAGTGTCCCAATGCGGGGCAAGAACCATTGGGTGAGCCTTATGCAAAAGCGATTGAAAGCCTAATGTATGCAATGTTTTGTACGAGGTCCGATTTGGCTTACACGGTAAGCTTGGTTAGCAGATTTCAGAGTAATCCCGGGAAGGCCCACTGGGAGGCCATTAAGAGGATACTGCGATATCTGAATGGCAAGGTACAATTGAGATTGACATACAAGGTTTGAAACACTTGAGGCAATAGGATGCGGATTTCGACGATGATATAGATGATTGCAAATTCACATCAGATCATTTGTTCCTTCTGGGTGGAGCAGTCGTTTCTTGGACACACACAGGAGGCTGAGTATGTTGCTTGTA
>LTAE01005381.1:4180-17970 GCA_001647135.1 Pontederia paniculata
GACCTCCTCGGTTTAGCCTTTTGCTCCGGTCGTCCTTTCCTCATCTCTGATCGATCGGTCTACCTCTGATCCCTCTTCGGCTCCATATGCACTCCCTTCTAATACTGGTCGACCTCTTCATATCTTCGGTCGACCGTTTATGCTTCTGCTCTCCATTACATATATTCTCCCTCTGATGTTGGTCGACCGCTTCATATACTTAGGACGCCCACTGCACACATGTAGTTCTTCTGATATGGTTACGCGTGCACTGGTCGTCCATTCCTTCAACTCAGGTCGACCACTATTCTGAATTGAATATGTCTTGTTACATAAATCGGCTCAACAAGTTCATTAGTACAGACTGAGTTCACTTACAAATTTGTGATCATTCAAAACATTCTCGGGATCCTTGATTCAACAGCTTCTATGTGAAATGCATGTGCATTCATACACATGTTAAACTATCATATTGAAAATCGTCTCATGGCGTGATTTTGCATTCCATTCGAAGAATGATCAACTCCGAGTAGGTGCGGCAAACCCCATTTCATAAACGATAAGTCCTAGCATATTATTGCATCCCCAAGTGGATGACGTCGGAGAGATATTGAGTCTGATTATGATATGACAAGTCTCAATCCACACAACAACTCGCTTAGGATGTGTACTGACCATACAGCCTTAGTGAGGATTTATTTTTTCATTAGTCTACATCCTTTTGTAGCTAAGGACAAATGTTTTACATGACATACACTATATGATTTTATCACTTTTTTATCGTATTGCATTGTGGGATTCAATTTTATTGGTTTTCGATATTGTGTTCTCTTCACTTATTGAACCATTTAATGCCCACCCCTCTCTTCCCATTTTGCAAGTGATGATTGTTAGCTCTACTATGTGATGAGCATGGGTTTTGAGATTATTGAGTGAGGTCGAGTACGGTCTAGTGTAGTGTCACGACCCCCTATTTAAACCTTGATTTACCCCATAGTCGTGACATATCACGAACGATCGAAAAAGATTATGAAAACCCAGTTTAGTTTAGTTTATTTAAAGATAATCATGGGAGTAAACAAACCATGCATAAAAATTATATTGCAGTTAATATCGAGAAGTGATACATTCACAAATAACATTTCCTAACCATTTATATTCGATCATTCAGAGCAAGACTACATTGGATTCGTATTGTACAAACTATTTTTTTTACAAGGAACAAAATTACTCTTACGTCACATAATTACTACTCTCTCAAAATCCTAACAAAAGGAAAAGAGAGACAAAAGATCATCCACAAAGGATATCGAGAGACACATGTCTCTTATATACCTTGCCTTCAAAAGAACTCTACCACCCGGCTAGGCTATCAACTCGTGTGATTCAACAAGCCTACTGATCTGAAAAAAAAATGTTGAAACAACGATGTAAGCAAAACAATAATTCAGTAAGTTAATAACTCATAGTCTATGTGTTACCACCAATTAATTCAGAGACATGGTAAAATAAGCATGTGCAACTCAATAATGTAATAAACACAAAACTTTTTATAAAGTTAACTTTGAACTTACTGTAAACACACCAATAAGTACAAATGTACCAAAATACATCAAGTATCATTAAGTGCATATCAAACTTATGTATACTAGTATGCATCAATTCTCATGAATGCACAGATCACCAACTGGCCAGTTTTAAAATCATCCCTGCCGGGGAACAGATCAAAAGACGATAGAATGGATTCTAGAGGTGGCCACTATGGATCCATATAGCTCCGCATGGCACTTAGTGCCATTCTACCTCATCCTATTATTTGGGAAATCAGATTGGTCGGTTGGGATTCTAGAGGTTGCTCCCATCGTGACCAATGATGTAGCACGTAGCTCCCACCACCATTCATGCAAATGTATGATAGAAACATATGCATACAAAATAATCAGGTTTTATCATTCACATATAGCTAACATCATATTTTGAATCATATAGACCAGAATTCAAATGAAAATAGGGGCACATCATGTAAATCACATTTTTATATAATATCTTAATTTTCATAAGCATAGAAGTATGTTCAACCATTATATACATGTTTTTCATATGATATTATCAAGAGGCACGTTCAAAATATGTCACAATTTTAATAATACCGAATTCAAAAGGGTGAATACATATTCTAGGAGAAACCAACTTACCTTATAGGAGTAACAACAAACGTAATTATCTCTTCACGTATCCTACTCCTCTAACCCTAAAATAATAACATATTTAATATTATTACTATGTGACTGCTAAATAAAATACATAACTTATATTATACAAATCTAAACTCCAACATTTCAATTTTGCGTGAATACAGACTTCTATAGGATTATACAATAAAAGTTTTAGATTTTAATTTATTAAGGTTTGATTAAACAAAAATTAGCAACTAACTTAAATTTTGTGCTGATTTCATACATTGGAAGACTAAATGACCCTCATTGTAAAATTTATATAAATTCGTAAACAACTTGTTTATTAGTTCTTGTAATTTTTCAGTTCGTCTGATTGGTTATGTTGATTCAGATTTTGCAGGAGATTTGGATAGAAGAAGATCCCTCACAGGTTATATATTTTACTATTGGTGATTGTGCTGTTAGTTCGAAAGTTATTTTGCAGGACACAGTAGCATTATCCACCACTAAAGCAGAATATATGATTGTTACTGAAGCTGTAAAAGAAGTCATCTGGTTGAGAGGATTAGTTGGAGAATTCAACATGAACGAGGAAACTACTAGCATATACTGTGACAGTCAAAGTGCAATACATCTTATAAAAGATCAGATGCATCATGAAAGGACTAAATATATTGATGTGAGATATCATTTTGTTCGTGATATAGTACAAAAGAAAGATGTTCAAGTTCAGAAAATTAGCACTCATGGCAATCCTACAAACATGATGACAAAGAGCTTACCTATTGCCAAGTTCGATTTCTGCTCGGACTTAGTTGGTATCTCACAAAGAGGAAGTTAGGCCCATGAGGGCCATTTGGCAAAGGAGGATATGATGAGTTTTTTGTTTATTATTTTTTTTAGAGTTCTGTAAAATTCAAGTCAATATGGAGATTTGTTATTGTGCCTTGAAATATTATATCCTATACTCAAAATTAAAAAAAAAATGAGAGAAAAAAAAGGAATCTGTGGCGGTAGCGGAGGGCTTGGGTTAGGGTTTTATGATGTACTCTCTTCTTCTGACATAGTGAAAACTCTTTGGTGACGGCCTCCTTTACCCATGAATGTTTCCCTCTTGTTCACATTGATCAAGAGGGTTTTACCACGTTAAAAATATGTATGTCAATCTTTCTTTCTCGGTTTTATTCATTATTTTAATTCTTGATCGATCCCTCGTACTATATATTCCCAACACTCGGGAATACATATCAATCGAGTAGATATACTTGATATCAAATCCTCTTTCATTCTTGATGAAGAAATTAACAAAAACAAAAGCACAAAAAGAAAACACCAGCAGCATAGGAAAAACACTTCTAAACAATTAGACTGAAACCTTTCAAGCCCATTTGCCTGAGCTAATTAAGCTCAACCATGAATGCAGGCAAGAAAGTGAGGGCTCCCCCGGAACCCTGCGTCCTTAACAGCCTGAAGACTCTTGACGCCGGAGAGATTCCGGTGAGGAGAGCTCTCCTGCAGGGAAGTCCTCCTCCAGATCCATCTGTCGGTACCGGCTTCCCTGCTGCTGGGTCTTGTGCTCCTCCGTGAAACTGCCCAGCTTTATGGGCGGCGGCCGTAGGACCTTGTAGTTGCTGCTCTTGCTGCCGAACCACTGCACTTTGCCGGAGGTGATCAGGCTGCGCTTGTAGTAGTAGTAATACCTGCAAGTTCTCCTGGATCTTCTCGATAGATCTGTAGATGTAGGGGATGAGACCTTCCATGGCGTCCGGTACTCCGGTCAACTTGAGCTTGGAAGGATGAAAGGAGCATGGGCTACGTGCTAAGGAAGAAGAAAGGAATGCGCCAAAATCTTGCTGTTATAAATTGAAGTGTATGGGACAATGAACATTTTTTTTTCTTTTTTAAAGACTTTGTTTGTAAAAGAAAAGTTCGGATAAATTATGTGTGTAGATGTTCATTTACAAAAATAAAATATAAAACTCATTTACATGTTCCATATATACTAGCATCGTTACTTTTCATTCACAAAATAGCATTTAGCTTCGAAAATGTTGACGTAAATTAACCATTAATATGTATGAACTTGATATTGTATATATTAAATGGTTGTAACTCGATCTCTCTTTTCCTTTTATATATCTCATATCTCTAACTTGGGAAAAGAAATAGGGAGAAGCCAAGGTACGTTAAAAGAATATTTTGATTACAAATATTCATCATAAACGTTATTCGTTTGATCACTTAAAATTTAATTTAGTGGGATATGTCGAGGTTTGTGCATAGCCATGCAGTTCCACTCCTTGCCGGCTTAATTAATTGGAAGCAAATAATACAGCTTCGATTAGAATATATATTTTACTATAATGTGTCATCGTGAATGCTCTCGTCAACGTTGATCACCCAAACGAAGAGAAGATTTGGGAACGACGTGCACGGCATATATAAAAAAACATGACAACAAGAGCACAATATTTTATAATTATTAAATATTATTGTTCCTTTACTTCATTGTTTTTTTTTTGTTTTTTTTATTTTTTTAATGTTTATGTTGTATTAAAGAAGTAAGGATAAGAATGATATTTTATAATTAAACGATAATAAAAACTTTGGGTGAACTTTAATGAAACTAAGTTTTAAATGATAAATTAGGATAAGTTTGAAAACTAAAATTTATATGTAGAGCTATAGACGGAAAAGAAAACGTAGATAAAGAGATGTTAGAGGCCCATAATGTTTAGACCAATATGTTCAGAGAGGATGTTAATTATATGACAACTTTGGCGAAAAAATTGTCGTCTATAAGAATGATTTGAAGCCTTGTTTCAATCAGTTCATACTCTATAGAGTTGTATACATAATCTGCAGCATGCAATAAAACTTGTTCCTTCTAATTAATTAGAAGGAAGATGGTAACGACCAACCACATAATTTAAACATCAGGGAAATTATCAAGTTCATGTTAAATATTATTAATTGTAGTTTCGATAATGCTTGGCATGTCGTCTAAGAAGACTAAAGATTATCTTGTTTAGAAGCCATATCAAGACATTATTTTAAATTCTTTTCCTATTTCTCTTCTCACTTTGTGTGACAATTAAACGACAACCCTATATATCTCTAACTTAGGATCCGTTTGTTTTAATGAACATATATTTACAAGAATAATATTTTTTTTAGGATTTCTTTTTTTGAAAAATGATGTATGTTTGTGTTTGACATATGATTATTAAATATGAAGGTATGATGAATATAAAAGATGAAGTTTTGTGGATGAAACTGATTTTCTGTTTTGAAAAATAAAGTTCAAACTTTCATGTTTTATCCTATCTATTTTAATCAACAAGAAATGTTTTTAGATTGACCGAGCTATATAATGCTATCAAATAATAGAGAATTAGAAAAATATTTTGATCAAACTAAACGGAGCGATGCCATTTCGTGTATAAACTACATGCACCTGTGCTTTGTGGAAGATGTTCTTCATTCCTTTTTTTCTTACTGGGTACAGAACACCACATCCTACACCCATATCTAGCATAAAAATTATCCCAATTTAACTAAATGATCATTCACCATAATTAAACTCATTATCTAGCTTGAATTATATATATTTGCTCATTAGACTAATCCGATAATTATAAAATCTTCAAATCAATGAAATAAGTAAAAGTAAATTTGCTATCTAGTTATTAAAATAAATAGTTTTTGAATCACTCAAATGAATAAAATATTCTTGTAACGACTCAACTCCTCGGGTCAATAGAAGATACAATTATATGAATCAATTCAAGAGCTTGATAGGTACTAATTTACATTTAACCAAAATTTGATAATATTAAAAATTTAAAACTCAGTCTTTCAATGTAAATAATTTAAAATAAAAATATAAACCTTACATGATAATATGAGTTATTCTTCCATATAGTTACATGTGCCATTAATAATATTTTACAAATAAGACAACATTATATTCAACATAAATTGTCTAAAAAATATGACAACTTAGTTTGAAATATCTTTATGACTCTTTTTCATATGTCAAACTATGTCAGGAGCATTGATCACCTCACGTACTCAACATGTAGGATCCAAACGCAGAGAAAAATATGCATATATATACATAATATATATGTATATATATACATACTTCCCGTGAGCATAGGCTCGTATGTAGGATTAATAATTAAATAAATATAACAATTATATATGGAAATGACATGTATAAGAAATAATAAAGCATATAATACTTGAAATATTGATATATAGGACCCCATATAATATAGAAATACATAGACACGTATGAAAAATGACATGATTTATCATTGAAGTATTCATATGCACTAGATACATACAATTATATAAAATCATTCACATCAAATCACACAAGGATATGCACATATTTTGGTAATCCTTGCACGCACAAACATATCTACATTTATGCATGAATGCATGCACATATGTATGCACATATCACCAACTGGACAGAGGTATCATCTCTTCGAGGATATCATGTCAACCTTATTGGGATAGTGATTGTTGAATTCTAGAGGTGGTCCCTACGAATTCAAGAGGTGGATCCTGTAGGATCTGGATGGCACCAAGAGGGGGACTCCTCAGTTCAGCCTTTTTCTCCGGTCGTCCATTGTCTTCATATCTGATCGACCGGTCTACCACTGATTCCCTTTCCTCCATTATCGGTCGCCCTCTTACATCTTTGGTCGACCGTTTATGCTCTACTGCTCCTCATCACATGTTCTCTCCCTCTGATGCTGGTCGACCGCTTCATGTACTTAGGACGCCCACTGCACACATGTAGCTCTTCTGATATAGATTACGTGTGCATTGGTCATCCATTCCTTCAGCTCAGGTCGACCACTACTCTGAACTTGAATATATCTTGTTACATAAGTCAGCTCAACAAGTTCATCAGTACAGGCTGAGTTCACTTACAAATTTGTCATCATTCAAAACATTCTCGGGATCCTAGATTCAACAATATCAACATCCCTTTCTCTGAAGTTGTGGCTTAGATGCCCAGCTACACGAAATTCCTTAAGGACATACTCAACAATAAAAGGAACATAGAAGAGATGGGCCTCATCAAATTAACATCTCAATGTTGTTCTTTGTGCCATACAGATCAATCCCAAAAGTTAAAGCATCCAAGAAGTTTCACCATTTGTTGTGACTTCCAATGTGCAGATGTGCTATGTGATTTGGGGGCTAGCATAAACCTTATGGCATACTCGATTTAGCTTAAGATAGGAGCTAGAGAGCTGAAAGAGACTTGAGCACTACTCCAGCTAGCCGATCAGCCAATCAAGAAGCCTAGAGGATTATTAGAAGATGTCTTAGTGCAAGTAGACAAATTTGTGTTTCTTGCGGACTTTGTGGTGTTAGATATGCAATCAGGAGAGAAGACATCTATTATGCGGGGGCAATCATTTTTAGGAGGACACTAATCGATGTACAACAAAGGAGGCTAACACTTCGAGTGTCCTTCAATGTTAGAAAAACCCTGTTATTGCATCCCCCTATTTCGCAATACACACAATTGATGAGCAATCCAAAGATGAACTTGATGACATTATGGATGACTTGGTAGACCAAATATCAAAGGAGGATGAAGAAATCATGGACGATGTTGATATTGTTGAAGTCATCGTCGTTGAACCTGAGAAGCTAGAGTTGTTGAATACCCTCTACAGACATAAGAAAGAAATATCATGTTTTATCTCCAACATCAAGGGGATATCCCTTTCAATCTACATCAACAAGATCCTCATGGAGAATAACAAAAAAACCTAAGCACAATTTCAACGGAGGCTTAATCCTACACTCAAAGAAGTAGTGAAAAAGGAAATGGTTAAACTTCTCGATGCAGGCATTATTTACCTTATTTTTGATAGTGACTGGATTAGTCCTCCACAAGTAGTATCCAAAAAGGGAGTGTGATGGTGATTACGAATAAAAAGAATTAACTCATTCCCACCCAAATGGTTACTGGTTGGGGGGTTTGCGTCGAATATAAAAAATTAAATGATGTCATCCGTAAGGATCACTTCCCTTTTATTGATCGAAGGCTAGAGCGAATATGTGAAAATTTGTTTTAGACAAAATATATTCTATCAAGTGTTCTAATCAATCAAGTAATATAATGTAACGAGTACAAAGTATCAAACCCACGATGAGCAACTATCTGACTGTCTCAAAGACAAATTATAATTTAACACTAATGATGACTAGGGCATATTCGATCATGTGTATTAACCCTTAAAGAAATTGAAATAATAATAAAGAAGATAATTGATTGTTCAGATGGATTAAGGACACCTATAGCACGATCCACCTTAGCAAGTTAACCAACTATCCAAATATTTAGCAAACAAGAGGATACTCCTTAGCAGCTCTACTCTCAAATTGTTCAATATAAGATGTAGTAAGTTCTCCCTACACTATTAAGCTATCCTTAATGAGCTAGTACAACAACCACAAACCTAGTCCTTAATAGATCAATAAAATAGGACATGAATTGCAATAGAAAATTAATCATGCTACAAAGTTAATGTTCAATCAAACTTAATAAAACCACTAGGAAATCATGTTCATAAAGAAACAAAATAAAATTAATATAAAAAAATGTCAATGGGTTTACAAGTTTTACCCTAGAAATTAATCAAAACATGGAAGATAAGTCATTTATAAATAAGATAAATTCATCCCAACACATATTAGAATAAGAAATTACTCTTCTAGACATCAAATAGGCTCTAAATGATCTTTTAGATGAATGTACCACTCAGACTCATTTTCGGCAGCCCTTTAGAGTGCTCCCACATTCCTAGCTTCAAAGGCTCTAGTTGACTTCATCTCATGAAATGTAAAACTTCAAATTACGATATTAAAACGTGTCCTCAAGGCTCATAACAAGATGTAACAACTCATAATGTGTGTGTCATTCAGATTTGAAAGGTACAAATTCTGATACTTATGGCCTATGACATGATATAACGACCCTTGAGATTGGTGTCTTTAGTATCGCTTCATCCTATCAACATCGTGACTTCATACGTGCATCGTGATATCAAATGGTAATGACCTATGAAATGAGCTCACGGCTCTTTACGCCCATACTTTATATATCACATTGTCGGCGAGGTAGTAACTTCAGCGTAACGATCACAACACATGGTGTTACAACCCGTTATATTCCTTGACAATCTGTTATATACTGAATTGCATAATTGAGTTTGTTGTTGGGATCATGGTCTTCCCTCACGGCTCGTTATATCCTCTTGTTGATTAGCAGTTTCTCTGTCACAATCATGATATCTTGTAACGGCCTATAAAATCGATGAGAATGGTCCTTTGTGAAGTGAATTGACTCATTTGCATTGTATGGTCTCTTGTAGCCCTTCTCTTAGCTCCTACATATGGTTTTCTACAAATAAACACCGAAACATGGGTAGATTGCTAACTCCATCCAATAAATGTTAAAACAAATGCATGCTGTGATAAAATTAAACAAAAATCATCCTAAATGCAAGCCTAAAAAATATTGGATTATGCATGCATCAAGCGAGTTACTGTTCATGAATATTACTATTTTTCGGATGAATATTGTGGTTATAATCAAATAGAAGTGACACCAGGAGATCAAGGCAAGACCACATTCACATGCCCATATGGCATTTTCATGTATTGGGCGAATGCCATTTGGACTATTTAATGCACCTACGACATTTCAGAGATGTATGATGTCCATCTTCATACAAATTAACAAAAATCCCTTTGCGATTTTCATGGATAATTTTAAACTATTCGGAGATTCATTCAAAAGTTGTTTAGAGCATCTAGAAAAGTTTCTACAAAGGTGTGAAAAAACTAACCTTGTATTAAATTGGTGAAATGTCATTTTATGGTGCAGTAAGGGATAGTGTTGGGTCACATAATATCATGCAAGGGTATCAAAGTTGATAAAGCAAAAGTCAAGGTGATAGTTGACTTGCCTCCACCAACCGTAGTCAAAGAAGTGAGAAGCTTCCTTGGACAAGTAGGCTTCTACAGATGATTTATCAAGGACTTTTCAAAAATAACTAAGCCTTTAACTCAACTCCTTTTGAAGGACATGAAGTTTGAATACAATACCGAATGCTGACACGCGTTCAAGTTGTTAAAGGAAAAATTAACCTTTGCACCGGTACAAGTAGCACCAAATTGGTCATCACCTTTCGAACCGATGTGTGATGCTAGTGATGTCTCCATTGGAGTTGTACTGGGGCAGAAAAAAGAGTTCTTTAATGAAAAGGAATTCTATGGTAAATTTTGCATTTGATAACTTTCGATCTTACCTTATTTGTTCCAAATTTGTGGCATATAAAGATCATGCAGCAATCCTGCATCTGATGATGAAGAAAGGCGTAAAACCTCGCCTGTTGTGATGTGTTCTCCTACAAGAACTCAACGTCGTGATCAAGGACAAAAAAGGGGTCAAAAAACTTCATGGTAGACCACCTCTCACATTTAGAACCACCGCCTAAAAGATAGAGAAATCCTAGAGGAGTGTATGCATCTCATCTATATCATAGAAGTGTCAAATTCTTTCACTTTATCATTAGTTCTATCTCATATATTAACATAGAAGGTTCCATAATTATGGTGGTGTAGAAGAGGTTGTTACCCTAGTTCTCCATATAATTGAAACGTTCTTCGCCCAATTTTGTGGTCATCCCTTTGCATCTTGACACTCTTTTCACCTTACTTCTACACCTAATTTCTTCTTGAATTTGCTTTGTTTCTTTATTAGATATTTGTCGCATCATTAGGAAAGGATGCGTCACACACCTTATGTGGAATCCTTTTCATTATACAGAGTGGATAATCTCGCGCAACAAGAATGTGTCTAGGGTTTTGATTTGCCTTCGCGAGCCATGTAGTTTACTATGTCGACTTCAGTTACACTACTTGCTCCCATTTGGTAATCAGTAACAACTCTATTGCAAAAGTATATAGCATAGCATTCCTCATTTTACAGTTTTCATCTTTATTAGCAAATTATTTTTCTTTTGTCATTTAGAGTCATATTCGATATGATTCATTGATTCATCTTTGGTGAAAATGTATGTCGCTCTAAAATAATCAAGTGAAGGATACATATGTATGATCAATAAACGGGACCCGGTTCATTGTCAATGAATCACAATTTGATTGAGATCGTCGAGGGTGTTCATGAGAGAGGATAAGACACGCCAACATAATGATATAAAATGCATAATAAATCAGAAGGTAAAGTTATAACTTGGATCAGCAAGAAAAGAGGAAATATTGGAATTATTTTTTGGGCGGCGACCAAAATATCACGTGTGCAAAGGTGTGTGTTGATGCAGCCTAAGATAGCTCTACAAGAAGCCGATAATGAGCATACACGTCTCTATGGTCTGACCGTAGTGGATGCATGGGCATACATTGATGTGCGTCTACACAGTAGCGTGGGTATGCACTGACGCGCGCCAATGCTATAGTGCAAAACCAAAGCACAAAGGATTGAGTTATCGTTTAACACACACCCTAGGTGTGGTATGGTGCCATAGCTCGCGAGGGTGTGCTATGGCTGGGTTGTACACACTTCTCAATGTGTTACATTGTCATATCAGCCATAGTCGTCCCAACTGTAAGAATC
Organism: Pontederia paniculata; assembly: GCA_001647135.1. Taxonomy (NCBI): domain Eukaryota; kingdom Viridiplantae; phylum Streptophyta; class Magnoliopsida; order Commelinales; family Pontederiaceae; genus Pontederia; species Pontederia paniculata. Next base: position 16,016 of record LTAE01005381.1, read on the forward strand.
GACGAAGATTTCTCGAGGTTTTTCAATAGAAATTGCAAAACATCGTAAAAGAACTAAAATTCCTCTTAGTAACATGTTCGTAATCACATGATAGCATAGCATTAATAAAATATTCACAATTGGAAGAAAATGCACCTGTAAAGTTTCTTGATAAGATTATAACAATATTATTCTAGTAAGGAAACATTAACCTAACAAGAATCAAAGGAGAAAACATATGAGGAAACAAGTCTTGTCTAAATTTATTGTTTAATCTGTTAAAGCACACCTTGTTTACGTTGGATCATCTTTTGGTGTTTCATTCTAGCTCTAGTCTGGATTATGACGTCCCCGAGTTTGTGCTACATTGCTGGTGTTCCTCCTTCCTTCTCCTGGTAGTAGTGTCGTCCATCAATATTTGAGGAAGAGTATATCAGGGAGGAAAATGAGAGCTTAAGATCAAACCAAGAGAAAGGGGTCTTTTGGAAGGGAGTTGTAATAAAAATGAGAAGATTTTTTCTAAATTGTCGCTCCCCGAACGACAAAGATTGGGAGAGGATTCGTGTGTCTACTCCTCACCGATGAGATCAAGGATGTTAGATATGATATCATAGCCACACTCCGTGCAAACGGAATGCCATAGTGGGAGATCCCTAAGGAATGCACGACACATGCCTTAAATTGGTCCTACATGAGCATATCATGAGAGAGATGCTATGTATATATATGTAGACACACCTTTAACTGGGTACAAACACGTATGAGAAAATCAAGAGTCTAAAATGCCACATCATGAATGTACGATCACAATGAAAGTCACCTCTAAAATCCAAGCGAACAATATCTTTAGATAACGAGTTACCGAGGGGAACCACTTTGATATCGGTTAGGATTTATTTTGAGAACATCGTTCAAGCCAAGGCCCAAAATAAACAATTTTCCCATAACTAGGAATATTTTTGAATACAACACCATCTATCTTTTCTTACCATGTTTTGTGTTTTAGCATCTCTAAGATAATACAAGTCATGGATAAGAATCTAGGAAGACACTAGAACACCACAATCCTTTACTCCGGACTGCACAAATCCTTTACTTTGACATCAAGGTAGATTTCACACCGGGTAACTGAATCTGCTTATTCTGAAACACCATTGGTTTGATTCGTTCTGAAACCAAACACAAGCAACTGAAACACAAACATATCATCTTTAGCAAAGTAATACACAGAGTTCATGTGCCCAAAATTGGCACACAACTTTAGAAACTCACTTTTGAGCAAATTGGAACAAACCCCAATAAATCTACATAACAAGGATGACAACTCAACAAGGTTATGCCATGAAAATTTCTGCACAATTAAACAAGGAGCCGCTGACATAGTTAGGCACGAATGTTTGTCAGATTGAGAATTTATTTACTTCATGACTCTTGATGCATGTAATGAATCGACTACTAATCTTCAAAGGTAGTTCGGACTTGATCACTCATCAATACATTGGGGAAAGCCATGACGAAGGGTCCTTGTTCTCTTGTTTACATATATTTACAGGGTGAATGCAGAATACATACAGCAGCAGTAGTCAATAATTCCTCTCATCATCATCAAGATTCAGGCCCCCAATACCTTTAACGGCAGACTTGTAGTTCTTGCCATTTCTACCAGTAGTGGTGCGTTTGCGCTCTGCGGAATCAACAGGTGAACTTCTCTGTGGGCCTAAAAATGTATAGAAAGTCCGAGAACTTGCATCTGTAGTATGGTTATGAGATAGTTCTTGTAACGCCCCCGAAAACGAACCTTGCACGCGGCCGAATCGATATTCGACACGCAGCTTGATGGTTCCCGTGACATCACAGCGATACAAAACTTTCTTCTTCAACTTTGACCTACAATAAGAATAAATATACCATTAAGAATTAATATCAATTAGCGGAAGCTTAAAATCAATTAAATGAGGGGTCGTATACTTAACTTA
>LTAE01005382.1:25207-45001 GCA_001647135.1 Pontederia paniculata
TTTCGTGTTATACTGCAAGCAGATCATATCAGACGGTATATATATATATATCATTGTCATGTTGAGGTCAGCTCAAGGAAAACATGGTCTGAGCAAGAGTGAAAGGTTGAGTTTTCGTCTTTGCGAAAGTCTTTGAGAAAGAAAAAAGTGTGTTTATGGAGGATCCTTTCATCTTTGTTGACCTCATAAATAACAAGGAGACAACTCCATGGCACACGTATCTACAGTGAGCATAAATTATATGCTGCGTAGATTCCCTTGAACACCATGACTTTATAATGCAAGAAACAAACAAAAAAATTAAAGCATTCACTAACGTAGTATGTAGTCAAACGATCCAGTACACTGTACCCTCTTGAGTAATGAGATATAAGCATACTAATATCAATTACTTACAAAGTTTACTACAACACATTTATAATTGTGGTCCAATTGGATTGCGAATAAACGTCATTATGATATGGTCCATTATACATCTCTTTCCATGGTCCACCCATATTGATTAATTTAGTTGGAAACGAAAACGTTAGGGAATCGAAATATTTAAAAAAATTAAAGAGAGGAATAAAATACATTAAATTATATATATATATATATATATATATATCTATCGAGATGTCTAAAAAATTATTAAAAAGAGGATTAAAATATAATTAAATTTAAAAATAATATACATTAAATATATTTATATTTATTTTCTAAGAAAATTAAAGTCGATAAGTCCGTTAACCACTATTCAGATACAGAAATAATAAACAGCTATAAAATAATTTTGTGATTATTTTATTACATTATGGGAATCATATTTTGTAATATTTAAAATTTTAACTTTGGTCTTAATGATAATATCGGTTGGACTTATATTATATTATATTATCTAAAATTTTAAAATATTATCGTATTAAAGTAAGGGCCAAATAAGTCATCCAAAAAAATTAACCCACTAGAAAGTGAATTTTCTTTTCTTAAATGATTTTATAGCAACTTTTTTTAAATTTTTAAAATCTTCTTCTTTTTTTTTAATTTAACTCAGAGCTACTAACATCAATAACGTATAAGCCTTCGTCAAATTGACGACTCCAAAATAATTTTCTCGAATAAAAATAATGATTTTATCCGAACCACTTTCACTCTCAACTCCAACTTGAAATCAAGTTACTAAAAGAAAGTCTTATTGGACATTACTGAATATAAGGATTCAATTACTGCTAGTCAACTTTGGGAAAACTTCCAAGCATGGGCTAGCTACTAAATGCAGCTTGTCTTAGGTTCAACAGCTAACTCAGAGGTCTCAAGCATAGCTGGAAGTTGATTCCAACGTCAAACAAAAGTTAACAGGGCTTGATAATTGAGACTGTTCAGACAAAATCATGAATCCTTAAATTGCTGGTCATCTATTTTAAGGTTGATTTGATCTCGATCCATCTGTAAACTACGCAAAGAATCTCTACATTGTGAGAATGTGATTGTTGCTTATGGTTTCAACTTTCAACCTGCTGGAAGCAACAGCACACAGATAAATGCCTGGCACATATAGAGATTCTCTTCATGCTGGCTCACTAATCAGGATATGTAGCTCTGTCATAATCAACATTTACCACCGGGAAAAAATTAGTCTGAAATCTGATCAGATTCAGCAAAATTGTCATGCTGTGCACTTCAACTGTGCAACTTTGGAATTATGTAGTGGACTTTCAAACATGTGGACGCAAGATGCACCATCACTTTGTCATGCGGCGCCGGCCTGGGCCAAAATGAGGCTGTATCTTTTGAGAGAGAGAGAGAGAGAGAGAGAGAGAGAGATGATAAAAAGAAGATGGTGTCACAGTAGGAGCTGGACCAGATAACACAAGCATGCGTGGAAGTACTCTAGAACGTGGATACAGCTGCAAAGTTGCCAACTAAATATGGAACAGCGTCCAAACCAGGGAAACTGTTCTGACATGCAACTCATTTTTGAAGTCCTTTTGTGAAGAAAAATGTGAGAAGGTTGGATAAGATTTCAGAGCATGGGATGATTAGTCAAGGATGAGCAAACTCTGAGATTAGCCAACAAATGAACACCATAGATATTTGACATTCTTTATTCCACATAATTTTCAATTACAAACAGAATCTGACAAATGGAACTGGCAGTACTTGAATGAAACATAAACAGAAAGGGTCAAGCACAGGAGAAGATTTAGTCCAGAAAAACTCAATATTGTGTGTAAATTCAACAATAGTAGCACTAAATTGTATTCTTCATCAGGCTGTCTTGGTCTCTGCCTGAGGCTTCCAATATCTGTTGTAGAACCACATTGAATCAGCAGCCACTGCGTTGCCGTCCTGGTTCCGGTGCCAAGTGTAGTAGGCATGCGTACGATTCTTGATCTCGAGGACGGCGTGGCCGAAGCTTGCTTCCCTAAATGCCGAATAGCTCGGTTGCGGTTGTGTCATGCTGCATGATCACACAGCAAAACAGAAAGAACAAAAGAAGTAGATGAAGAAGGTTAATCCCTCTGGAATTTAAGAACTTTTCATTCATGACCAGTACATGTAGTTCAACAATCTGTATGATGGTCTACATAATATAACAGCAATCAACTTACTTGGATGCAAGTCCTTCAATATTTCCTCCATCACCAATGGTGATGTACACAGGAGCTGATTGGTCTGCCACTGGGGTGCACTTCCCATTCGTTATGTTGTAGGCAATGTTCGAAATTCTATACTGCAAGAACAAGATCATAAATTTACAAACATCACATCATCAGGAATACTTGCTGCAGAAATCTAAATGTCTGATTCATATTGATAAATCATAGTGGTTTTGATTATTGATGTCTGAGTATGAGGACTTACAGTTCTCTCGTAGGCATGTACATGTCCAGCAAAGACGATGTCAACCTTGTATTTCACAAACCATGATTCAAACTGGACTCTCATGGTTTCTCCTTCCATGTAGTGGTAGTTGTAGCTGTTGTACCATGGTGAATGCACGAGCACAATCAACCATGGTGTCTGGCTTCTGTTCACCTTGGGCAGTTCTGCATTGAGCCACTGGTACTGAGGAGTATACTTCCCTGTGTTCAAATATAAGAAAGCAAAGACAACCAAATCAGAATCATCCAAAGAACAGAAAACAAGCACACAATTTGGACAGTTAAAAATGAAAGTTATACATCTTAATTTTTTACTATGGTAATAGATTTTTTTTTGAATTGTTAAGATGCAATGTTTGATACATTTCAAGCATTTTGATTTATTTCATTCCACTCCTGCTTGCAACTTGTAATCACAACTTGATGAACACTGAAAAAGTTTGTAAGAGAGCAAAATGAAGAATTCTTAAATTTGAACGCGGAATTCGATTCTTTCGGCATACCGTATGCGGAGTACGACGACAGAACAATGATGTGTGCAGAGGCTCGTTTGATGGAGTACCAGAATGGTTGAGTGCTGCCAGAAGCTTCATAAGGGACAGGGAATCTGTTGGTGTATGGCTTAAATGGCACAGTCTCCCCCTGCAATATCATACAAACAATTCAGCAGACATACAGCAAGACAGTAATATCAGATATGCCGGCAACAAAATTCTCATCATCAGGTACTGAAATCTGCATGCACTCACAATTTCAGGAGCAAAGTCCAGTTCATGATTTCCTGCAGTCCAAATCCATGGCTGGTACGCAGCACTCCTCTCAATGAACCTGCACCATGTATCCCATCTGACATTGTCATGGTTCTTGTAGTTATCGGCGTAAGAAAGATCCCCCAAGTTCAGCAACGCCTGCACTTTTGGATTCGCCAGGTAGTGAGACAGCGTTATGTTTGAGTCGTACGTCTGTCCAAGATCACCTGAGAATAACATACGTACACAGGAATCAACTGTACGTTATGCTTTCTGTCGCCTTCAAATCTAAGAAAGCTGATTGCTTTCAAGTCTCAAGGAAGCAAACTTTGTGAGTTGAACAGATGGAGATGCTACGTGAACTAAATGCATGCATGGCTGGGACTTGGTACCTATAAGACCAAACGTGTACGGGACATCTGGGCCGACAGGGGGAGGCGTAGTGAAGGAGAAGGTTCGCGTGCTATGCCCGTCTCCGACAGCGTAGTAATATTTCGTGTTATACTGCAAGCAGATCATATCAGACGGGCATGCAAAGGAAGCAAAAATGGCGGCTAGACATGGGAAGAGCTCGTCACCTGCAAATTCTTCAGAGTGCAACTGTGGATGTAACCTGAAGTGTAGGTGTAGTACTTGTACTGGGTGTAGCTTCCTTGGGCCGAGTACTTGAGCTTGTCCATGGAGGTTCCATAGAGCACCTTGCTCGAGCCGGGTTCATCTGCGGTCACCCATGACACGATCACGGCCGTGCCAATAAGATCTCCTTGGGTGATATGTACCTTAGAATTGAGATTAACAAGTTTGAGTACTCAATTTCATTGTAAATTAGATAACTTCAGGAGCTCAGTAGGTACCTGCTGTGGTGCATTATGGCCCGGCGGCACGCGGAAGACATCGGCATCGAGCGGCATGTCCTTGCTCTCCGCGAGCCTTCGGACGAAGGAACTGGTGACACCACCATCGCAGCGCGACAACAGGAGCCCAGCAATGGCCAGTGCCAAGACAAAACTACAATGTTGAGGATGCGTCAATCCCATTTACGACCTCTCTGTTTCTCCCCTGTTATTTCCCTTGGCTTTGCTCTGTTTCTGCTCTGTTCTTTGGCAGGGTCACTAATATAGTCAGAGTAGCGGGAAGCAAGGGGAATATCCGAGATTGGTGCTGCTGCAACCCAATAAAATAAACACTTGAGAAGGTGCATGAAGCAAGAATGAAGATGATGAGGAATAATAAAAACATTGCAGTTGAGTATGGAGAATTTTGATTAGCAATTGGAAGTTGACCTGGCTTAAAATGTTTAAAAATGTACTGGACAGATGATGAAACTTTGCAGTCACCTTCCAGCTACTTGTGAGAGATGAATTAATCTGTCTCAAGTCGGCATTCACATATCTAACAATGACACTTTGTTCTTGATGTTGTAATTGATGTTAATAAAAGAAAACCAATGAAAACTTTAAAGCTGGCAGGTGCTCTGTGGATTCTTGGGAAATCTTCTGATTTTTGTAGTGGTAGCTTCTGTGACTTGCAAATGCTGATCCATGTAGCTTCTGAATGTAGTTATGAACCTCTCAAATTTTATAATCAGTTGCTCTCTTGCCATCGTGATTATGACTACTTCGATGCTAGAGCGAACAAAGTTGTTTGAAGTTTATGATTTATTTTTAGTTAATATTGTCTTTATACATGGTTGATATGATTCGATCAAACTTTTTTTATCAAATTGGATTCAAGATAGCTACGAGTAGGGATGGTAAAACTCTCCGAAGTTCGTGGATCTCCGCGGGGATTCGCCGATCGAGGTCTCGACTTTGGAAAAAAAATTTCCGTGGAGGATGGGGGCATAGCCCCCCGCACCCCAATTCGGGGAGCGGGGCGGGGAACATTGCCCCCGCCCCGCGAATCTCCGACCCCGCAGATATATATATTTATTAAAATATTTTTAAATTAATTATATTAATATAACAATATTTAAGTAGTATTTATTCATTAATACAAATTGTAATATTTAAATACATATATGTATAATATAATATTTTTATGAATATTATTTTTTTATGATTTTATGCATATTTTCTTTATTAATTTTTTTTTTATTAAATTTTGGGGAAGGGAGTCCTTGCGGAGGTTCGAGGATCCATGGGAACGGAGGCGGAGAATTTAATTCTCCCGCCACGGGGATTCAGGGCGGGGGAGGGGATGACGGCGGGTTGGCGAGGTCGGGGCGGGGAACATATCCTTCGCCCCGAACAGGGGCAGGTGTCATCCTTAGCTACAAGCTCAAAAATTTTGAGCTAAGTAACGAGTTTCATAAAATATAACTTAATATCCAATACAACAAATTTATTAATTATGTTATACTTAAATTACTAAATAATTAAAATACTTATAATAATTTTGTTCAGCATTATTATAGTGATTTTATATTTTAATTTTTATTCTTAAACTTCTAACATATGGAAAAAAAAATAAACTCAATAAAAATGATCTCTTCAAATTCAAACTTCTTTTCTTCCGGTCTCACCCAACCCATTTATTTTTTCTGATCAACCCAACTCAATAAAATGCCACATATGCTTATAACTCAGAAAAAAATCTTATACTGACAATGTTGTGAATTTTAATATTTTAATTTCTGATTTCCCCTGAAGGGGCAGTGTCATGGCAACAGCGATTCACAAGTAGCCAGTGTCAAACATTAATGCAGCAGATTTCCAAGTGAAAATCATATGGCGCAGCTTGCCTAATACTACTAGTAGTTGAACATGGAAGTATCAAAAGAACATGTGAACACTGGACATTATTGTACATCACACATTAACGACTACAAAAGCATCGCATAGTCTTCCACTGTTTCTCTCATCAATTCACATAAGATGCCAACTCTGGTTTTGGATTACAGTGAGTCAAATTTATCTCAAAGGACATGGAAAACAACAGTGGCGAGTCTACCGATCTTGAAATGATGCATTCATGAGGTTTACTGCGAGATCCATAGACTGCATCAGAAGAAAACCATCAAATAATTAGGATGCAAATTACGGCAATTACCCTTTATAAACATGCACACTATGTACACAAAAGAACATGCATGTAACATGTAACTAAAACAAAAACTTCAAGGAACCTTGTAGCGTTATGCTTAACAATAAGCTAGAGGAGAACAGATCACACACCTTCAGGCATAGCAAACACACAAGAGTGAGCAACTCTTGCTTTTCTTCGTTGCAAAAGAACAAGAAAAACCAAAGAAAATGGGCCGTCACGAAGTCCAAGCTATGTATATATATATATATATATATATATATACATATATGTATATATATATATATATATACACACACATCAATATCAAATGTAGAGTAGTCAAAATACTTTGTTTGTCCTTTAATTAACATTATTGCAAAGGAAGTGCCGACAATTGGGTTGTGACAAACCTTTCCCAGAGCCTGCATTCCTCGTCCAATAGGTTGCAAAAACTTGAAATTAACATCCATCGGCCAGACCTGTATCCATCAAAATACAATGACATGATATCTTGAGCATTTAAGAATGTGCAGCGAAAAATAGAACATAGAAAAGTGACAAATGATTAATGAGTCTTGCAAACTCCTAATCAAACAGTCATTAATAGATATGGAATGGTATGGCCACTATCACAGTCCAGATAAAATGTCAAAGATCCAAATATAATGAGAAGTGAACAACAAATGTAAGCTGTCTTCCATCCATCTTCCCTCCTGTTCAACAACTCTTTTCGAATTCCATATAGCTCAAGGTGTTTGTTTCCCATTTATATTTATTTTCTCTTTCTTTCTAACTTTATCCCCTTTATCTTAGGTCATTCTTTTGGGTAATCCAAAAGGGAGCTTTTGATTGAAACTGACGGGTTCAGTTTTCTTACTGGTTCAAAACAGCATGTTTTTGTGGAAACAGTTAACTCTGAAATTTCAATGGAAGAGAAATGAAAGGATTTATTTAACTACTTTTGAAAATTCTCTCTAGTCATCTTTCCAATTATGATCCATAATTAATCCTTTTTACTTGCATTTGTGTTTCAATTTACAAATTTTCCTATTTGCATATCCATTCTGTCTCTGAGCTTTGAAACATCCATAACTTTCGTGGCGCTACAGATTCCTATTCCAGTTCATTCCCCAAGTAACATAACTGGAACCACATCCGATTATAAGATTTGGGAAGAACAAAAACTCTAATTTTCAATAGGAATTTACACATGAATTGCAAAGTTAGATGAAGAAATCATAAAAACATAGAAACTTCTCATTTCAGTATCGGGCAAAACAAACTATATCTTCCCTAACCCATTAAAGTTATGCAGATTTCTCATCAGAGCTAAAAAAAGAATACAACTTTATGCTAGACAGAGGCAAACCTTGACGCCCAGCAGCTTCACCGGTTTCGCCAGCCCTGGCACGAGGCAGTCGGGTCCCGCCGCCTCCAGCCTCGCCTCCATGCCGAATCCTTCTCCAACGGGGTCCGGATGCTGCAATAACTCAAACACCACTCGAGCAATGAGAAAACGAACCGAACGCCAAGGCCCAGAGGCACGCGACGAGCGGGAACGATAACACAAGGTCCGTAGGGGAAAACCTTCATGACGGCGAGGGCGTAGCCGGCCTTGGGGTCACTCTGCTGGACGCGCAGGACGGCGTTCTGGTGGATCCTGGGGACGGGCCTCACACCCGCGGGGTTCGCCCTCCAGGGGACGTCCTCGGCGAGCACCGCCCTCTTCGAGGCGGCGCCGGGCACGGCGGCGGGGGCGGAGCCGGCCATGGGTTCCGTTGGGCTCTCCGGCGGAGGTGCGCGTCTGTGGAGCTTGTTTAATGCTGTGGCGCTCGCATACGGGCTTATATAGCGAGAAGGTGTTACTTGTCCGTGTGGGATTTTTTTGTATGGATAATTTTTTATGAGACAAAAAAAAAGAAAAAAAGAGGAGGAAGATAATAATGTGGATAAAATGAATAATGATGTTAGAGGTGGAGAGCTTGTCTTTGGGGATCATATGTTGCTAAATAATGCTTCCATGTTTCAATAATAATTATATATGTGTATGTGTGGCAGATAGAACAAAGTTTGGTGCATAGTATATATTATCCCACTTGCATGTTTTTATCAATGTGAAATTAAGAAAAAAGTTGTATATCCTTATTAATTAATCAGTTAAAAATCATAATTGCTTAGTTATAACTCACTCTTAATAAAAGTATTTTTCAAGACTTTACTTGTGGACCTACCTATTAAAATTCTAAGAGGACACACTATAAAATGTGATGTTTATATTTAACGCTCTTGTGTCAAACTATATTTTATTAATATAAGACTTTAAATAACAAAATTAATATTTACCTTTAAGCATGGCTTTTAATTCATAATCCTGATCTCGGATGATATCTTTATAATTATGATTAGAACAGAGTTAAATTATAATTTTAAATTGGGGACTTAACTTTTTTTGGCATTGACCTCCCTTATATAATGTAAAAAAAATAGTTGATATTCGATTATGATTTTGTGGGAAAATATGGAATTTCACACTATAAGTTGAAATTTTGTCTTTTTATCACACGGTTTTTAACAAAATGAGTTGGACAATATAACATTTTGATCAATTTCATATGAAATGCAAGAATTAATCTCTTGCCAATTAAAATTATACAAGAGACCTAAACTTCTAATTAAAATACCAGCAGTCAATACTAATTTCAGAACAGTAACAAGAACCACATCTCATACTTCAACACAAGGAATGGACTTTAGTATATCAAGTTTCACTAGTTAAAATGACCATAAACTAGGTATAAAACATCTGGGATATACTACTGCATCTCTCCTTGAGATGGCCAAAAAGAATCTTGGAAGTCATCCATTATAGGAAGTATATCCACAACATATACATTAGGTTACAACGAGTGAACAGAGGAAATAGAAAAAAGAAGGTAAAAGAGAGAAGAAGAGAGAAAGAAGGAACCGTAAGATGGCAGAATTGACTAATTGATTGGACCAGTGTCCTCACTGTTCACTCTTCCCCTCGGCTTGAGCTTCCAGTCTTCTCCATGACAGCTCCCTTTGCTCTTCCAAGGCTTTGGCCTTGGCTTCTTTCTCCGAGTATTGCCGTTGGCACTCGTCAAATAGCTCACTGTCCATGTCCAAAAACATCTTCCGAACATTGGCCGATAGGCCATGTACTGTCTGATTCCAGTGGCCTTTCATGTTCTTCTCCAATGCTTCGAATATGATGGGAAATATAACACTTCGATTTTGGGCAATCAAATTGATGATGTGATCGTTGTTCCAAAGAAATAATGCTCGTTCAGCAACCTGTCATACACTTTCAGCTTTAGCAGATGTAGAACACATAACGAGGACCCCAACTCAACCTATGTAACTTGAAATTAATATTAAAGGGGAAGCAACTAGTATCAGCAAGCTTATGCTACAGAGAAAAAACCAAAAAATGAACTCTAAACACATTCCAGAACAGTTGCACTTTAACTAGCATATTTCTGAGAAGGCATTCGACTGTTGAGCAATTCCAAAATCTACATTGTGGTCTATTTGAGAAACAGAAACAAAGATGTTTTGTTCCAAAACCTTTAATTTAGTAACATATTTAAGAAACATTATACTAGAAAATCCTAGCTCTCATGCACCAAAGCACCATTTCCATACAGAAACTTGGATGCCTCTATGCAATTAGAAATGGGTAAGCAAAGAACATTTGCAGAACCGGGAAGACTTATAAGATACCACTTGTATTAGTTAAAAAGATAATGGGTTGATTAATGGGTAGTTATGTTCATATTCTCCATTGTTAGGTATGTTATTTAGTAGTAACTAATCCTTCATGTTATAAATACACAGATGGTTCTATCTTTGTTGGCACCTTTTGAAAAGTTTGTTTATCAACATTGTAATTGGAGTTTGGTTCACTCCATACAGACTATGGAGATTTGTCCTCTAGAACATACAAGTTAACAGTTGCAATCGTGTTTAAGATTCTTGCACTTTTACCACTAATAACAATTAACTTCTTTTCGTTCTCTAGTCAGTCATTTATATTTTCAGCCTCTATCAAAGACCATGTTGCGTCCACTTCTTAAAAATTAGACCCTTATGAGGAAAGTGAAGGATAATCCCGATTAAATAATGTTGTTAAAGTCCAGCAAAACTGTAGCACTTCTTCCTAATTTGAGAGGTTATGTGCGAATACCCAATTCATTTCAAGTCTGGAAAATATTTACGGTATATGGAACTACAGCAAGTTCTGATGCATCTTATATCCATAAACGATATGATGACAAATCCAAAGCAGGAACAGGACAAGACAAATTGCCAAATCAGAAGTTGCTTCCCATTAAAGAAAAACAAATTAGAAGTTTTGTTTCAAATTCATGGAATATCTAAAGCCCATAGCATAGGATTGATCAATAACCTCATTCGATCACATACTTGTTGGTTTATATCAGATCTAATCAATCTTACAGTTTCTTAGAAAATTCACACATGCAAATGTATGATAGAATCAATAATTATTGAAACCACGAAAAAAGTTCAAAGTCAAATTTAATTTTGAAATGAACTCAATGTGAAAATGAGTAGAAATCCAAATAGAATTATTGTTTCGAAAAAAATAAAAAGATATAAATGTGAAGAACTAGAAATGATCTATTTTTGTTATTAAAAAAATAATGAGCTATGTTAGAAAAATGTGCACACAACATACCGTAAGCATCCTATTTTTCTCATCTTTATTTACACAGGGAAGCGCACTGTTAACTGTGATTAAATTCTTCACTGATTACAAAGAGGTCGGTAAAGGATTCGATCGCTTAAGTTTTAAGATAAAAAGGGATCCTTGTCCTCTATGATGAAGCCTTCAAATTGTCCAGTGAAAAGCATAAACAAGATGAAAATACTAATTGAAAGCAAACTGAGCAGAGGTTCCGTGAGAATTGTTAGAGGAGTTTTATATCCTAAAATCTTTGGACACTCGTGTTTTAATTATTATCTTCCACTGGCAAACATATGTTAAACTTTCACATTCTATTATGATTAGACTGTCAAGAACAGTTTCACTTTAACCTGATAAAATGCCAAATTCATGTATTTGCCTCCCTTTAAGCATTAATAAGTAATAACCACTTAAGTTTTCTCCTTTAAAAAACTATTAAAGCGTTAAAACAAATATTATATCAAGGGAACCGGCAGAAAACAAAGAAATTGACAATGAAAGATATTTAGACATGAGTTTTGCATTAAAGTTTGCTGTTAGACAAATGCTAAGACATAAGCTTGTCCTGTCTCTTGCCAAATTCAAGTGACAGAGAGATTCAGATACTTTTATCCCTCTGAAAACTACCATCCTAAGGTTCAGAGAACAGATACGAGACAACACAACATCACAAAAAAGAACTGACTTGGTGAATTTTGGTATAATGGCTTCCATAATCAACCTTCCAAAATTTGGCAAGTTATCCAAATATATAAAAAGGAATTGAGACCAAAGAAAATGGCCTTCATAGTTCTGATGCATTCTTTCTAATATAAAATTACTCTATTCCAAAAATGCTGTTTCACTTATTTAAATTAAATGAAAACCAGAACCACTACCTTACTCCTTAATGATTTTCCAAATGTTTCTCTTTTGAGGAGATGATTTTTCAAATGATGAAGTAAAAGAAATTATGAGCATTTCCATTTGATAAAAGATTTATGCAATCCCACCTTTTAGAGGCCATTTGAGTGTCCTGAAAATCGATCTCAATAGGTTACCGATAAAGTTGGAAAAAATAGTTTCTTTGATAGTGTGTTGGAAATTTTATTACATGTGCTTCTTCAAATAACAAGAAAACAGCAATATACTGGGAAAAGGGAGAATAAGCAGCACAAGAAATCCTCAAGCGAGAAAAAAAAAAGAGAAGCAACATGGAGAATGCAAGCAAAAGTAGAAAAAACAGTTTTTCATGAAAATCATCAGAAAAAAAATTGATTGACACTCTTCATTGCTTTTAGAATGCAAAGTTAAATCATTTATACGATCCTCAAATTACCGTTATTTTGGAAACAAAACTAAGAGGATGGAAATGATAAACAGATGAATGAGATTATTAGTACGATTTATAGGCTACTCTACTATGTCTTTTATCTGTTTATCCTCTTGCAATACATCCTACATTAAAATAATATTAAAAACTATTCTTACTGAGGATAAAGAAACAAATCAAGTTACATTAATCCTTCAATTCTTCTGGTTTTCTAGTATCAGTAAATCATAAAGTTAATTTTACGTCCAAGGGTTCTGATTCAAGCTCGACATAAGCCCAAGAATTTACCTGGAAGTGTGAACTGTTTAGACAACGAGCAATCTGCTTGAATAACGGAACCATGCACCGCTGGAACTCAGCTGGTTGTGTCGCCTCCAGCACCTCCTCTAGCTCTCCTAGAAACATCACCTCCTTTGGACAGTTCGTCACAGGCCAGTACTTCAAGAGCCCCATGATGACAGTGTCCGCGAGCTTGTAGTCCTTCTCGACGAACTGGGAAATGCAGTACGATAGCTGATGGTGGTACATGGCCACAGACTTAGGCTTGTGGAGTGGGAGCAGAGCGCGCACGAGGAACAGCTTGTGCTCCTCCTTCATGGGCAGCGCGAAGCCGTTAATGATACTGCCGAGGATCTCGAGCAGCTCTCCAATGCCGCTGTGGCGCTCGGTCTCGAAAATGAAGCGGTAGAAGATGTTGTTGATGGACTTGCGGACGAAGGGCCGGTGGACCATGAACTTTCCGTAGATGCGATGGAGGATGGTTTTCAAGTACTCGCGCTCACGGGGGTCTTCAGAGTCGAAGAGGTCGAGGAGGCGAAGCACGAAGGCGTGGTCGATGTAGCGCTTAGCGACTTTGGCATCAGTGTCGGAGGAGACGATGTAACGGAGAAGGAGCTCGTAGACAAGCAGACGACAGCTGAGGCGGCAGCGGCCGCGGCGGGGGGCTCGCCACCGGCGTCTGGTTTCGGGGCCTTGCGGCCGCCCCGCTTGATGATCTTGTTGAACATTGCTGCTGTTGCCGACCTCCGCCACCGCTGTTGCCGCCGGCGAAGACAACGACGACGAATGAAAACCTAAAAACTTGACCTTGAGTTCGATATCTTAACGAGACGAGGATTTGAAGGGTGGAAAAAAATAATGGATCAGAGAAGGAAGAGAGGGGAAGGTGATCTCAATCCATAATTACTTGATGGAAAAAAAAGAGGGAAATTTCGAAGGAATAATAACTTAACGTGGAGTAAAAACTTTTAAAAAAAAAATATGGAGAGAGAGAGAGAGAGAGGGGTGATGCAGAGGAGAGAGAAATGAAGGGAAAAAAAGGACAGAGATTTCTCTTATTTTAGAAAAAGTGAAAAATATGAGGAGAGAGACAGAGATGGAAGAGGTTATGATGACACACCGAATTGGGAGGGAGAGAGAGAGATATTTATTTGCATGTGGTTTATTTTTCTCTTTTTGAAAAGTATTGATGTTGTAGGTAAGCTTGATTTCGTATATATATATATATTATATCATTATTATGTGGATAAGGAAAAGGTGGAGAGAGAAAGAGAGGAGTGTGGGTGAGGGAACTGTTCTTGGTATTTGGATATTTATGGTACTTGATAAATGGTTGGTTTAATGGGGGAGTGATAGTGATGTTTAAATTTTTTTTTCTAATGTGTAATAACTTTTCAGTGTTCATAAACAAATTGACTTTTGTTAATGTTATGACAATTAACTTTTTTTTTAGACAAGATGATTTAATAAGATTTGGATATTTACTTCAAAAAGAATTGAGAGAGTAAATATTTTTTAGATAATATGAACTTTTATTCATGATTTTTCTGTTAGTTGTGTTTGGTCTTAATTAGGAGAAAAAGTAACTGATATTTTAACCCAAGTAAAAAAAAAAAGAAGGTTTGGTAAAATCTGTTAAATCTAACAAAGATATCACAGGGAATGGTTAGTAAGGTAGGTGGAATTTTGCTATTCCAGGATTACCAATTTACCATGTCCAAACAAATGGTTAAAACGATTCCAACGTAAGAGATGCTTCAATGGGCCACTAGACAAATTATGATTGAAGTATGAAGAGCATTATCTCCTATTAACTCGGAAAATATCATGAATATATATATATATATATATATATATATTATAACACAAACTAAAAAAATAAATAAATAAAATTAATCTACCTATTTTTTCACCAACATGATGGACATGCCAAAATTAAATCACATTTAAAATTNATATATATATATATATATATATATATTATAACACAAACTAAAAAAATAAATAAATAAAATTAATCTACCTATTTTTTCACCAACATGATGGACATGCCAAAATTAAATCACATTTAAAATTTAAATCCGACTCCAATTTAAACTTTAGTCTATTCTAAATAAATTCTTAAGCATGAAAAGAAAAGCCCTCAAGACTTTTCTCTCTCTATCTCCTCTACTTCCTTCGAAGGATAATGTAAGATAAATATATTGTGTCTTTTATTTCTCTCTTCTCTTGATCTCACGCCAAGGGGATGCATGGAGGAGGAATGACAACGAAGAACAATACGAAGGAAGAACGTGAAAAAGTTTAATGAAAAATGAGAGAAAATTTTATGAACATAAAAAAGTATGCAAAAGGATCCTTAGGACTGATATAGAAATTTGAACTTATTTTTAATAGTTTATTTATGAGATTAAAAGAATGATATTTTCTCTATATTACATGATGTTTTTAATGAATTTTGATATTATGAAATATAAAATTTACAAGGTAGGGATATCCCTATAATAATCAAGTTTTCTATGTAAATTTTTTCATGATTTTTTTTTGCAATCCAAATTAGTATTAAAATAATAAAAATGGATGAATAGATGGTCGAACATGAGTGTCGGCTCGCTTGAAGGAAAAACCTTAGTGCCGTCACGCGGACCATGTCATCTTTTGAAATGGATCGTGTCCTGACGGAAAGAACGCCGAATGTCGAAATGGGTCATGTGCTCCTATGGCATGGACTATGTTCCAATGGTGGCTTATATAAAACCCCAAAATGGGTTGTGTCCCTCATAAACTCTGGTCAAGAAGAACCTAGAAAATTGACGATGACCTATCACAATCGGCAAAACGGATCGTGTCGAAATTCGACATGACCATGTCACGACGCAATATGAGTTGTGTCGAGTCAAACTCGAACCATGTTAATCATCGGAGGACGGATCACACGCCAACAAAATTGGACCGAGCCGACGACAAAAATGAACCGCCTCGACACCAGAGACAGACCACGTTCAGAGAAGATGATGATGACGCATGATACGAACCATTTTCAGGATCAATAATACACTGGCAATCGGACCATGCGTATACCCGACATGTACCATTTTCCAGAAGATGATTGGATGTATACTTGTATGTATGAAATTTGTTGATGATGTGTGATTAAAGAAATATTAAAAGGTTTAAGAATAGATAAGAAAGATTAAAAGAAGCAAGATAAAAATACGAAAGTTGTGTGTCTTCGTGTGCACTGATTGTCAAAGAGAGTAAAAAATGAAAGACAAAAGTAGGGACAAGGGGTGTAGGTTAAGGCAAAACAATTAGTTACCATTCCTATTATATATGACTCTTCACCTTGTGCAATGAATATGAAGATTCCACCATATAGAAATATCCTCTCACAATATAGGACTATCGTGATGATGTACAACCACTAGCGAAGATACATGAAAATATCATGATGCTTCCTTAAGAGATGAAGAGATGATCACAAGATATAAGATGAAAAATGAAAGAAGTTAAATAATAACTTGTAACAAAGAAAGAAGAAAGTCAAGGAAGGAAATAATGAAAGTAAGAAAAGGGAAATGAAAGAAAAAAAAGGAAAGTAAAAGTACAAAGGCAAAATAAATATGGTTCTAAGAAGAGGAATATGCAAAGTTAAAAGATAAGATGGTGGATGCAAACTAAATTATTATTGAATGATCGTGCCTTATTATATATGTTTATTCTTTGTTTATATGCTTTATATGCAAACATCTCACGAGCACTCTAAAATTTATTTTCTTGGTATACTTATTTTATTTATTTTTATTTTATCCTATTGAGTCTTACATACTAGGCGTCAGCTCACGGAAGGTCACCCTCCTCTGCATTAGGGTCTTGTAGGTATACATGGCTAAATGATTAAGATGATGGCGTGGACGATGATAATGTTCATGATGACACAAGATAATTATACATAATTTGAACTATGTCTAGTTAGATATAAATTAATAATATTGTAACACAAAGTATTTACTTAATATGACATTAGTCCTTACTTATATAATTTAGTCTCACAATATTAAGTTTTTAACTTATTTTAATTTCCACACTTGTGTACAAGATATTGACTACAAAAGGGTAAAAATTAAGTCAATATAAATCAAAGGTAAGCATGAGTAATGTCTTCAAAGCTATCTGAATAAATATTTCAAGTGTATTTTGGGGTGTTAAAGTATACTATAAAATATGTTGATGCATTTGAAGGTACTACTAAAAGTAGACAATGCTTGAGTTAGATAGCACGGATTGAAAATAAATACAGTCCAACTTTCCCATGTCAGGCTGATATTTTTTTCCTTTTCATCTCGGTTTTTTAATATTAATGAGCATTTAGAAAAAAAATTATAAATATCTAAAATGATTTTCAAATATATGAAGTATTTTATTTGAATATGTTAATTGAAACCAAATCAAACTGGTTTAATTTTAAAAAGATAGTTTAAAATTATTCTCAATGAATAATTAAACTAGTGAGATAGCTTAAATTAAAGTAGTGAGAAAGTTTAAACTTAGACAAATCGAGTCGAGTTGAAACTATCTTTAACTGAATAATTTTAAAATTGATTCATCTTTCCATACAAGTACTTTATCAAATTGAATTTTAGATGAATCGTCTCTAGTTTAACTTGACCAAAGATCCATCCGACCCGATTGAGTTTATATCTATTTAGGCCATTAGGTTCACCCATTAACATCCTACCTAGTAATACTTGTGGTAAAGCTCACCGAGCAAGTTGATAACAATTGGGAAAGAGCAACTTATACAAATATATAATATTTTAATTTTTTTTCCCTCATTAATAATAAATTGAGATTACTCACATTCAAAAAATTAGGATACTTGGCTCCAACTCTCATACTATGTAATATTTTTTTGTTTAAAATATTATGATAAGATTTTCTTTTGAAAAATATCTTATTACAATTATAGCATAAAATATCCTACAAGACGTTTGATTACATATTGAAACTAGTCTATTAATTCGTGCATGCATGGATATTACACAAATTATAGTATAAATATATGAATTATCCCAACTCAATTATCATTACATATAATTTTAGTCTTTACATAAAGTATTTATTTTCTAAGAAATAAATAACTAATTAACTAGCATCGTCTTATATCTCGATTAAATAATCTTATAAAAAATATAAATAAAAAACAAATATTTGTTGAATAGAATGAAAATTAACAAACATAACTATCATAATTCACTCATTCAAATTTTTAACAGTAAAACTTAATATCAAAACAAAAAAATTACCAAAAAATAAGTTAAAACAAAAATATGAAGATTAAGATTTATTATTTTGTAATCAAATTCATTCTATCCATTGTTTAATAATTTAAATTTAAATTTTGATAAAATACAACGACAAATTAAATGCTTTATACAATAAAATATAAAAATATCTTATTAAAATATAAATAGATATGTTGCACCAAAATATTAAGTAATGAATATAATTTTTATTATTATTTTTCTCACTTAAAAATTCAAATTACTCAATTATGCAAGAATAAGTTAATGATGATTTTAACTCAAACACTATATAAGAATATAAATATAACTTAAATAGATATCTTATGTAATTCTACGAATATTTTTATATGTATGAACTTATTATTTTGCATCAAATAATTATCTATATTAGACATTTATAAACATGTCACTTTTTTAATAAAAACACTAAAAATATAATAAAAATCATTTTACAATTTTTTTGAGTTTGTATCTATTTAAAATAAATAATAAATATTATCTTATAAATCATACTTTCAAAATAATTGTAATTAAATTTTCCTTAAATTTATTTAAAAGTAATTATTATATCGTTGGTTGTTTAATTTAGTTCTTAATTGTTAATGTACTCTTTATTTTGAATTACAATTTTAGTAAATTTTAATTTACTTTAGCTAGGACTCTTTAAAAATAATTATTTTTTTAATTTTATGTTTCTCCCTTGAAGATATTGTGAAAATATTAGTAATATAAATTTATAACCTTTTTAGTAATTTATTTGAGCTAGGACTTATTTAAAATAATTATTAGTTTAGTAATAAAATTTTTAATTTTCTTGATTTACACTAATTAGGACTCTTAAAAATTACAATTAATTTCTGAAATAATAACAATAAATTAAAATTCAATCTTTTTAGCAATTTACTTTACTCTTTTAAATAATCTTAGTTTTTTTTAAAAATGTTTAGTTTAGAAATAGAATTTCAAATTTTCTTAATTTAATTTAGTTACGACCCTCAAAAATAATAATTAATTTGTTAATTATTTATATTTTCATGTAACAAATATTCTGGAAATATTGAAAAAATAAATTTAATCTTTTTAATGATTTACTTGAGACTCTTTTTATATTATTAAGTTATTATTTTTTTATTTTTCCAGGGGAACAATAATTCTGAAACTAATAATAAATTTAAATTTTTATTTAGAACTCTTTTATTATAGTTATTTTATATATCTAGCACGTTACAAATACAATAATTGTTGAGATTAATTTTTTTAGTAATTAATGTGCCAAGTTATCTTATTATTTCTAAAGTTAGATTCTTTTGGAAAAAAATAATTAATATTTGTTTTTAACATAATTTTTTTTATTTTTTTGGCATGACATGTGGAATAATACTTTATTACTTATAACATAATTATTGTTTTGCCTCATAAACTCAAACTATAAAATTCAACCGTAACTAACACATCTAATGACTCATGAAGAGTGGAGCACGGTAGACCCTAATAGATAGGATGTACCAATATTAAATTATATATATAT